>JAJOZX010015155.1:0-80000 GCA_023014485.1 Bathynomus jamesi
AGGCATATTTATAAATGAGTAATTAAAATAAAGTAAACTAAGATGTTCATCGTTTAATGTTCAAACTTAATTATAGGAAGGTTATGCTTAAGGAACATTAATTTTTCTGCCTTTTCTGCTGCCAGTCTGTTTCTCTTTTCATCATATATCCAGCACTGCTAAATAATCTCTCGCTTGGTACGTTTGTTGGAGGACAGGCTAAATGTTTCCTCGCAAGTTTACTCAAGGATGGATAGATATTCTGCGTATTTTTCCACCAACTAATAGGATTGTCACATGCAGCCAGGCGTTTTTCTTGGTGATAGCTCTCGATCATTTTTACTACATCTTTTGACATCGCGTAGGTCTCGTCATTGCTGCTTGACTCAAGAAACTGAGAGACAGATTCTGTGATAGATTTGCTTGTTGAAGGTGTTGGTTCTGTCACTGAAACTTGTATTCTTTTGGTGGATGGCGAAGCGACAGATTCAAGAGATTGAAGCTCTTCAACTGCTTTGCCAAGTGATGATTTAACTCGTTCTAATGTACTAGGTGAAAATAACTTAGCTTTGTAACGTGGATCTAAGTAGGTTGCAAGAGAGTAACTTCATACAAGAACAGCCTCTCGTCTTGTCGCTTGCATCACTTTTGCGCACAATGAACTAGTTCTATTAATATAGTAGAATTTGATAATTTCCGCTTATTAATGACGTTTTATCTCAACGGTCCACATCCGCACGACATCCGCAGTCCAAAGTGTGGATGCGGACGCGGATGCGGATGCGAGAAAATGTGCGGATGTTCAGCGGATGCGGATGCGGAAGCGGATGTGACCTACATCACTAATATATATATATAATATATATATATATATATATATATATATATATATATATATAATATATATAGTAACACTATCAGCAGACTGAAACAAATGTCACGACAGATCCATAAATCAAGCACTCGCCTCCTTTAATGATGCTGGGAAAAGGCACACTGACTTAAAATTTGAGTGGCTTCGGGCTGACAAGCAAATTAATACAGTGTTGTCATATCTCAAGTATTTTCTAGAATGTTCAAAATTAAGATGCCACATCTCAATTATTTTCTAGAATGTTCCAAAGGAATAGAGGAAAGAAACTGAATGAAAGGTCATTTTTGAACTCGTGGTCCTTATAGGTAGTAACCTACAAAATCTCTTGGAAATTAAAAAAAAAGAAAAATCAAATATGGTATTATAATAATGGCAGAAATTTATGAAAAGTCATAAAAGGTCAGACCGCTACCTTTTCTGTAGTTAATGTATCATACACTTAACAACTAAAAGCGGTCAAAATGACCGCTTAGTACTTCTAGTGTTAATGGTGCCGGTTTCACGCCTGAACACGCGCAATGACTTCGTCACGGAGACACCGTACGAGGCGTTGAGAATGCTTCTCAAAGGAAGTTCCATCTTATTCGCACGTCCACACAATTCAAGCTCTGAGATGACTATGAGCTGCAGGTGGACGGAACGGCTCGACGGGGGGAGTGAGTCACGCTGGAGAAACGTGTACAGGTTTGTTCGAACTCGTGTTTCGTGAGGTACACGGGTGGGCGGCTCGCTGGGGGGGGATCGAGTTACTACTGAAGCGTGTACAGGCTTGTTCGAACACTTGTGCCCTTGGACAAAGAGAATTTTCCGCTACATGAAACAATACCGGCTTTAATGTTTTATCACTCACCAGACGTTCATTTCCACAAACTAAACATCTTCACAATCCGGTGCACTATTTGAGAGAAACATATGCCCATATTTATCTTTTTTGTTTAACATGCGATACTCGTCTCTAAAGGCTGTTAAAAACTCACACAGCCCATTAGCCACAACCTCACTACAAACCTCGTCATGATATATATTAATATAGTGGTAAAAATACTTAAGATTCTCCATGATGACAAGATTTACATTCTCAACCGTAAGATACGAGTAGTAGGTATGGTGTAACATGACATAATATCGCTTGTCACACAACTCATCAACAAGACTCACTATCCATAGCCGTTGCTTATCTTCTGAACGTGTTGCTTCTTCTACTTCGCGGTATATGTGAGCTTTTATAAACGTTAGGTCTACAACATACTTCAAAACATCGTTTGTACTACGAAATCCTACAATGCCCTCGCCAGAATACCCGTAGAGTATTTTAACATCTTGGTCCTTCGCGCGGCTCAGTGTAGCCTTTAAAGTATCAAAGAGGGGGGAATAGGGAGTTTTTCAGTATCCACCACATCTTGGGACTTGGATAGAGATATGCTCAGGTAGCGGCAGAACTCACGTTGTCGCTCTTACAGTGGGCGGAGCATATCTTTTTACTGTACACACACACACACACACACGCACGCACGCAAAGGAGAAAATAAAACCTTAAATGAAACAAATATACGTGATAAATAAACATATCAATACACATATCAATAAATACAATCAAGGATTAAGGTAGCCAAAGGGTACGGTATCATAGCTACGAGGTAATGCTTCCTATAGGTGTTACGGCATACCTTCGTGCCTGTAAGTTCCTTCACACACCCCAGTTTCTGCGACAGAAAATTGTGCGTCCCCACAGTCAGTTGGGGTAGCTGGTCACCCTCATCATCATCCAAGCACACAAGATCCTTCAACGAGTCAAAGTTAACGACTCGACAGTTCGCATGCTTAAGCGTGATACCCTTAGCCTTCACGATATACTTCATATCGTCCCCTACCCTCACCCGTACCCCATAGGTTTTTGACCCTGTTGAGACAAAAAAGTCGGCGTATGCGATGTCTCCATACTTATACTTGATCTCATCAGTCAACTCCGAGGAATTCACCAATAGGAGGCATGTATTCACCTTCCCTCGCTGTGAATATCACGCTATCTGTGTCAGCGTACAACACCCTCCGTCCAAGAGAGTGCAATAGGCCCCAAAGTTTGATGCGAGCAGAGGCCGTTGTGAAACTGGCTACGGGTATGTTTGTAACCCGTGAGGTATCTGTGGCCAATTCGGTATTGTTGTACTTTATTATGTAAGTATTACCTAATTCACGATCTCCATAACCTCTTTATCGGGGGCGTTGGCATAATCCCAGACTTCACTATAACTTTGTGCCAAATGAACGTTCCCTTTGCCGGTATTCTGTGCAAACTCTCCCAAAGACTGTTTAGATACAACTTTGCACTAAAGCGCTTGCCAGGATTCTTAACAATTTGGGATCGGTCAAGCTGTATACCTTCATGGGTACGGTAACGCTGAATATAAGCCGTTTTTTCATCTTCGGTATCAACCCCTCGCGGATATCCTGACGCCTCAACCTTAACCTTCAGAAAAGCTTCTGAAACCTCCACACCTCATGTATCTTCATTATTCTATACCCATGGCGAACGTCTAGGGCCAGCTCAGGGCTTGTATATACACCCCTGATCTTACGCTGGTGGGTTGTATGGTCACAAGCACCGTTGTTCTCCTCTGCGCACTTCACGCACAGGGGAAACATGAGCTTGTGATCTATAACGACGGGTAAGATCGGCAACCATAAATCGCGAGGGGGAGAGCACGTCTACGAAAGAGAGTCCAACGTAGCGCTCATTCAAGTTAGCTGAAAACTCCTCGATGGTTGGTATGGTGGGGCCCACCATTTTTTCAGGTGCACCTACGGGGTACGGATTGTTCTTCATCAAGTAGGGGTATAAAGAGCAGAAGTCGTAGTAATGGAGTTTCACGCCCTCCGTAGATGGAAAGTATAGACTGAAGGGATTTATACGCCTTCCGAACAAGCTATCACCGCATTTGAGAGGATCCAGCACCATTGAGCGTTTGATCGTGTTTATTGCTTCACGGTACTGTCCATCTGTTTCCATCCGTGCATCATACTCATGCTCCCACACGATTTTGTGAGTGAACTGGGGGCCTATAAGTTGATCGCGGGCGCGGTCCACGCAAGACTGTCGGCAGGAGATCTACCGTGGATATGTTCTACGATTCCACACTCAGGACGGGGGCATCCGTGCCACCAGCAACCGTTAAAGGAGTACACAGTCTTCTCACCAGTGGCACGGTTTTCACTTAGACCACCAACCCAAAAACACGACCATTAACCTTAATGGGTACTTCACCCGTGTTGCGGGCATGCTTTATGTATACACCTGTCTGCTGGTATGTGTATGAGCCAGTAAATAGCCTTGTGCCCATAACTGCGGGGATTGTTTCTGTGGATAACAGCCAAGGTGTCTTTAGGCATGAAGTTATTCTTGAACACCGTAAATCATAATGAGGCGATGGTGGTTCCGACTTGCAACGGATCGCATTTGAAACGATCTATGTACATCCTTCTAAAGGCCTGGAAACATACTCTAAGCACGAGCACATCATTCACGCAATAACGCTCACATTCATCAGCTAAATTATAAGGATTACATTCATTATAACTGTTGTAGTATCGGTCAAAATCTTCACGTTCATCTGTACTCATACATTCATAGTTAAAGTAATGTTTGAGTGGAGGTAGTCCTACATAATTTAAAGTCTCGCTAGTGAAGAATGTGTAAGGGAAATATGCTTTAGAAACTTCAGCGGCTACGCCCATCACCTTGGGTAGCTTTGTCTTTAAACTGTACATTACCTCTTATTTGCATCTGTATTATTTTGTTGCCTCTTTTCAAGGGATCACCCGTAAATATCTCAGATGACTCGTGCTCAAGCAACTCCTTATAAAGGAACTGTGTGTCAAATTTTGCCCCGTTATGGGCAAGAATATACACTCATTTTTTTTAACTTGTTTGCTAACTTGACAATATAGGACAAAGATTTTCACAGGGCTATCGTGGGCATTCGTTTTAAAAACGTTTGTCCGTTTACCACATTTGTGACACTCATCACACTCGCTCTCCATACACTCATCACAGATAGTCTGGCTTACAAGTAAATTTGGAATAACCTCTTTGGTTTCAGCATTCGTATATGTTTCTGTATCGTAGTACACAGTTATACAAGGACTGTTTTTAGGCTTGAAGTCTTTCATATAACATACATGCTTTACTCCAACCGCCTTATAGTTCTCATGGCATGTAGAACAGTGAATTTCATCACATTTGTGCTCAAACTTTCCCCAGTTATCCATCATATGAAACATACCACATTCACAGATTCTCATTTTCCTGCACGTGCCAATTGATTTATGGAGCTCAAAACAGTTATTATTGAAAAGTGTGCGTCTACACACATCACAATCCCTCTTCTCAGATTCAACTACACGACTTTCACATTTGGAGCTTTTACACTGCTCACATACCATGTGGCATTCTTTACAATGTTTCACTATATCATCCGCAAACTCGGTACATCCCTTACACAAATCATGATGTCGTCCATAGTTTCGACTTTTATCATAACTCGCGTAAAGGTCCCTTATATTACGGATAGGTAGATATGTTGTTCCTGACAGGCCTAAAACAAGTAGGGGTCTTGTACGATCTCTCACACTGCTTTTGAAAACATACACAGTCCTACGACGATCATCCATTCCAAATACAACTATACGAGCATTCATTTCCTGTTCCACCCTTCTCAGCTCTTCAGGACCCATATTACAGTCAAATTCAAGTTTACAGTCTACAGCTAGTTTACGGGCACGCTCCACTACCGTAGGCAACCAAATGTTTTTGACCCATGTATTTAGTACAGTAAATATACGGGCCAAGACTACTGCTATAAAGCCGCAACCACGATCGGCGCTTATATGCCGTCTATAAATAGCCTGAGAATTGAAGTCTATAAAGCCTATAGTCTATAGTCTATAAATAGAATTGAAATCCATATTGGAGGCTATACTACTTTGAGAGGCCTGCATTATACGGGCTAATATATACGCTATATCTTCAGCTGCCAAGCGTCTGAACGGCATTACTACCCAAAAATCATCTACATCTCCGTCATCTGACCCGAATCCGAAGAACAGCCTCGTCCTGACTTCACGTTCGTCGCCGTTCTGAAGGGCAAACTCTACAATACGTTCAACTATGCGCCGTAGTCCGTGTTCACCACCATTGCTATACATGGATCTAGGATCAACCCTGACTATATACTGATTTCTAGTCAAGGGCGGGGTGGGGTAGCGGTGCGCACCATCTTGAATGTTATGCCATCCTCAACAGAACGAGAAGCTGCCGTGGAGGATGTACCCGGAATTGAATGAGAGGGTATATTTGAGGAAGGTACTATTGTGGGGGTTGTGTCGTAAGACGTAGAAGGTTGGGGGCTCTATTACTGGTGGTTTAACAACCGACTCAATCCTGGGGCGCTTTATACCTGACGTGGTAGACTCTTCATCATGCCTCCGCTTTGAACTGGCGCGTGCTACAGGTATCGCTGGTGAGGATTCGTCAGCGGGGATGGATTCTGTGATCTGCACGGTCAACGGGTTCGTCTGTGATATCGATGATGGGGTGCTGTACATCGTCGTCATTCACGGTTCTGTGGAAGAAGAAAACAAATATAAGGAGCAGCACTCAAAATTTGTAATATTTTGTAAATGACCCACTTAGGGTGTGACGTGTTAGAGATGGAATCTGTAGAAAAATTCAGGTTCACAAGCCCCTCCACATGTATTATATCTGGCCCTACAGGATGTGGAAAAACTGTATTTATGCTTAAAATCATTAAAGATAAGGGGAGATGTTCTCAAAATTTGTGCATAAAGTATATGGTGCTATTCGACATCAGTCAGTGTTCAACGAGTACCAAGATGAAATTTTGTTCCACAAGGGTCTATGACGTTAATTCGTTAAAGGTAATGACATACAGTTATTGTAATTGACGATCTCATGTTGGAAATGGATAAAACGTTTGCCGAGACATTTACAGTGTTCTCCCACCATCTTAACATAAGCGTATTCTTCATCAACCAGAATCTATTTTTCAAAAATAGATACATGCGCGATGTGTCGCTAAATACACAATATCTAGTCTTATTCGCACAACGTAGAGATGTGTCACAAATTGGGGTATTAGCCAATCAAATGTTCCCGAATCAGCGTAAGGAGTTTTTGGAGGTTTATAAAGAGGCCACAAACCAGCGTTATGGATATTTGCTTTGTGACCTTCACCCGCGAAACACGTTTAGGGTGCTTCTAAGAACGAATATATTCCCAAGCGAACCTGAAACGGTGTATATTCCAGAATGACAAATAGGCTGAAGAAATATCGTGAATTAATAAAAATCTATCAACGATTGCCCCGGGCCTGCAACAGATGTTTGTTAAAAATATCGACTCTGACTTTTTAAAATGCATCTGTGAAATCTGTCTTAATGTTATAAAATGTAATGTGCCAATGAAACCCTCTCAGAAGGCTCGCTTACGTCGTTACAAGAACATAATACGAGCGCTCGCTCATAAAAGTCAAACTGTGGGTAAGAAAAAGCGATTATTGTACAAAGAGGAGGATCATTCCTACCCATCTTATTTTCAGTTTTGGGTCCTTTACTGACTAGATTAATATAATGAAGGTGGTTGTGATTCCGCACGAGGTGTATGCTTCATTGCAAAGTTCAAAGATTCCAGACACGGCTCTAGAACCCCGTAAAAGTAGGCTTAAAAGAATGGAAAGCGAGTTGCTAGCCCTATTAAACAGTGAAAAGTCACCTGATGAGAAAAGGATCTTGTACCAAGAGGCTTTGCAGAAATTTCTTCATGAGTACGAAGATTATAAGATCCTACAGAGCTCCCCGTGGTTATTAGGCACAGCGCGAGTAGTGCTGAGCATGGCGACACAGGACCTGGCCCCGACGTTAGAGATGACCAACCAAAGAACAACGGAACACAACACATCGAACATGTGCTAAAAAACAGCCTCCCACATACATTGAGGAATAAAGGCTTAAGTCTTTATAATCTATTGAGTGAGGACCCCATCATACAGTGGGCCGATACAGGCGAGGTCATTGTTGAAGGAACAAGGGTACAAGGATCCAATATCGTTGATATTGTTCATGATCTGGTGAGAAAGTGGGACAGACCCTCGCCAACAGGATGGAAGCATATTAAAGCAAGACTACAACAAATAAATGTCCCCAAAACA
Organism: Bathynomus jamesi; assembly: GCA_023014485.1. NCBI lineage: Eukaryota > Metazoa > Arthropoda > Malacostraca > Isopoda > Cirolanidae > Bathynomus > Bathynomus jamesi. The sequence continues at coordinate 8,077 of JAJOZX010015155.1, forward strand.
TTGATAGGTAATCTGAATAGGTTAAAAGACTTGGATCAAGTCTCGCATGTGTCACAACTGAGTACGCCATCGCCCCCAGCAGCAGCGTCTCTGAAGAGGAGAAAGAAGAGAACAAACGGCCAACCTTATCCACGTGTCTCTAAAATACGCAAATGGCTAACATATTAAGTAAACGCTATTATGACATTTCTAACCCCGCCTCCTATGGTGGCGTTAATAGACTGTACAGAGGTGTTTACGGTGTAAGGAAAAAAATGTTGAGCGATTTTTGCGGGAACAGGATGCTTATACACTTCATAAACCGGTGAGAAAAAGGTTTAAAACGGCCAAGACAACCGCGGATTCGATTGACTCTATTTGGCAGGCGGATTTAACAGACATGCAAAGATATTCAGTGTATAATGACGGATACCGCTACATCCTATTCATAATAGATGTATTCTCTAGATATCTGTGGCTAATTCCCCTGAAAAAAATCGCCTGAAACAGTTGCTAAAGCGACCAAAACGTTGATGTTGAAAGAAAGGTTCCTGGCTATTTTTGTACGGATATGGGGAAAGAATTTATAGGTCGCGCTTTTCAGAACATGCTGACAGAGTTTAATATCAGTTACTACACTAGCAGTTCTATACATAAGGCCTCTTTAGCTGAAAGAGTTCAACGTACCATAAAGGAGCGCATGCATCGCTATTTTACACATAAAAACACATACAGATATATAAACGTTCTCGGTTCATTGGCTTCATCATACAACCGTTCACACCACGTACGATTGGCACAACGCCTAACGAAGTTTTAGAAAGAGGTGCGCTGCCAGAGGTGAGAAGAGATGGAGCACCGCCACCACACTCTACACATTTCAAAATCAATGATTATGTAAGGCTATCACGTTCGGGAAATAAATTCGCGAAGGGATTTGAGCAAGGATGGACACGTGAGATTTTTAAAGTTCGTGCTATGAGACCTAAAGGTGAGATAATGATGTATTACGTTGAAGATTTGAATGGGGAAGAGATCGCTGGAGGCTTTTACCGCGAGGAGTTGCAGAAAGTGACATTTAATTTAGGAAAAAGTGTGTTTAAAATTGAAAAATTTAGGCAGCAAAGGTTCAGGAAAGAGAAAAATGTACCTGGTGAAATGGCTGGGTTACCCAGAAAGCTTCAACACCTATATAAAAGCTGCTGCAATAATGAAGCTTAAAGTATGCAACATGGCGCCTAGCCACTTTATGTCACACTCCCGTCCTCTTCTCTCTCTGTACATCCTAACAACACCCTCGCCAACTTTGTGACAGAACTCCACGGACCCATTGAATTGGAGCGTGATTCGTATGAGGTGGTTATGTGAACTCCAGTTAGCCCAAATTTTTAACTCTTGAAAATGAGCAAATCATATTTCTGATCCTTAGAAGAATCGATGAGTGCGAAAAATTAGGCATAACCTTAGACAATACTATGCGTTCAGTCCTGTTCGGTGAGGAACGGTACTATAGCACAAATGTATCGCTAGGAATCGGGCATTATGATACAGCCATGGACATTGTGACGGGGTTAAACAAGAGTCTTGAAAGTCGTACCTGACAAACGATTTACTTTTTGAAGTCGTAAACATAGACACGCCTGCATGCACATTGAAGTTAAAGTCAACGCTTAGTAGAAATATTAAAGATAAAGAGCTGTTCACAATTGTGGCTGAGGGCCGATATAGCGCAGCTCTCCAAAGAGATACCTTTCACGAGGCACAGCATGACTTGTCCAGCTTAATGTATCAATTGAAGATGGAGAAATTGGGTGAAAGCTCTCCGCCCCCAGACATGTGCTATATTTACAGCAATATCGTAGAGCACCAATTTGTTGGGGACACCCAGGCGCGCCTGCTGCGCATTGCACACATCCCCAACCATAGAGGGAAAAGTTTGAGCATTACATATGACAAGCCCCATTATGTGAATGTTGCGACTAATCTATTAACCAACATCTCGATATATATAAGAACGATTGAGGGAAAAAATTTCCCATTCGGTGATGGGAGCTTAACAGTGAAACTACACTTTCGCCGTTTATAATGACTCGAAGGCCATTCACAGTCTACCGAGGAGTGAGATACCAGCGTGGGAGTGGACTTGGATCCATTTTTTCATCCATACTACGCACCGCTGTCCCACTGTTGAAGAGGGGTGCCAGGTACCTAGGGCGGAAGGCGTTACAAACAGGTTTTAACGCGGCAGAAGACATAATGGGGAACTAAGCCTAAAGAAGCTCTAAAAAACATTTAAAACGTACACGGGACGAAATCATCAAAGATGCAAAGAGAAAAATGCGTGGTGGCGGAAAGAAGAGATCTGCCAGGAAGAAGGGGTTACCATCACGTGGCGCTAAACGTAAAAGGAAATAAAAAAGAAGTGCTCTAAGCGTATGAAACCTATGGCTGATCATTTTTTTAACTGATATAAGCTGAGGACACTACTCTCACGAATCATAGGCTGACTAATACTTGTCGAGGGAGGTGGCACTATTTCTGACTCGTCATGGCGCGTTTCATCCATCCGTGTAGTTCACAATGCTGTAAATCGGAACTGTCCCTCTTTGATATGCCCCCACTCAGGTCTCTATTGAGCATAGCGACTTTATTACAATTAACCCATTAAACACAATTAGTTCGCCCAGTGCCCCTATAGAATTCGTGATACCCAGCTCAGGCCCTTACTTTTTTGACCCGAGCTGCATGCACATGTACGCTAAACTGCGTATAGCCCATTCTGATGGAACGGACTGCGATGATAGTTACTCTGCCTACCCTGAAACCAACTTTTTACACTCCATATTCAGCCAGTGTGAGGTGTATTTAAACCAGGTTAACATCTCGGCAGGAACGGGTACTACCACCTACGAGCCTATCTGGAAAATGTCCTCAACTTTTCAAAAGAAGCGAAGGACACCTTTTTAACCGCCGAGGGGTATTACCATACTAAAGATGAAAATGGTATAAAGGATAAATTTAAAAATTCTAAAAAAAAGATATACGAATGTTTTGGACGTCTTCATACAGATTTCACATTCCAGGAGAAACTGCTTATGAACGGGGTGGATATGAAGTTGAAGCTTACCCGCACGATTCCTGAGATCTGCATAAATCTGGGGCTGATCAAGAAGAGGGCGCGAAACCCGTTGTGATTCACATCATGGAGACGTATTTGCGTATACGCCGAGTGAAATTAAGTTCCCGAAACAAATAGAAATTGAGAAAGACTTAATACACGCCACAGTAAAATACCCAATTAACAGGGTACAGATCAAACTATACACGGTCCCGGGTTGGCCTCGAAGCAACTAGAAAACGTGGCCCTTGGAGTCCTACCTAAAAGGATATTAATTGGAATGCAGGACCACGCCTCGACGAATGGAAAATATAAAAAGAGTGCCTTTAAATTCGAGAATTTCGGCCTTAAAAATATTACTCTATACGTAAATGGCATCGCTTTGGGAGGGACCATGATTACGGACTACTCATCAGACGCTGTGTTCCCGCTCTGCGCGAGAGCATATAGTAGTCTGGCTCATAATACAGGCGCCTGTGACGAACTTGGGTTTGGTGTAACGCAGAAAGAATTTGTCGAAGAATTTAACATTTATTCATTTGATATTACGCCTGACTTGTCTGCTGGCGCAAATACGCATTTAAGTCCACAGCAGAGTGGGAATATCTCAGTCAGGTTGGAATTTGCCAAGCCTATAGACGCGCCTATAAGTGTACTCGTGTACCTCGAATCACAGGCACTAATAGAAGTTGATCGTTTCAGGAACGTGGTCACAGACTTTTAAAATGGACGCGAATACACTCCAGAGAGTAATGAAAAGTGACCGTTTCACACGCTCAAAATTTATCGGTGTTTGCGAAGAATGAAATATTGAAGCTGCCAAACAGAAACTGGTACGGGATTATCGTTAACACCGACATTGTGGGGGTGAGGGGATTCATTGGTTTGCAATCTATCTTTAAAATAGAGAAAAAATGTACTATTTTGATTCACTCGGATTTCAGCAAACGCGGAGGGATGCGCCGCCGCCGGGTCTCGATCCCTCCTACACTCCACCTTAGACTTACAGTTTAAGCGGTCGCCGGATCCCGACGCATATAAACGTAATATTTTTTGGGCGTATAGACGGGTGTGTACGTGCCAAACGAAGTATACACTGTGCCAACTGGCTGATGATGCCTGGCGGCACTGGCTGATTAAGCCGGCTGGCTGGTTAGAGGCCCAATAAGACAACGGCCGGTCGGCTGAAGTCTTAATATGCGCTTGGTTCCTGTCAAGCGAACACCTCTCCTCGTCTCTCTCTCCTCTCTCTTAGGTTAGGTATACCCCCTTTGGGGGTGAGGCCGTCCCAGCTTATCCACCAAAGAGGTTTCCCCCAGCAGGAGTTCATTGCAACTTGGGGGATAACTCCGCCTCCAAGTTGCATAACCCCTTGTTGCTCTTGCAGCAACACCCTCCCCCCTTTAGTGGGTGCCTTGCAACAAGGGGGAAGGGGGATTGGCACTATGGGTGCCTTGTAACAAAGAGGGGAGGGGTTGACACTATAGGTACCTTGCAACAAAGGGGGAAGGGGTTGCCACTCTTGCAGCAACATCTTGCAACACTTGCAATTGCATTGCACTCGTCCATTTTGCGGGCATACTACTGCCCTTCACGATTGGTTAGGTTAGGTCCTGATATTTTCGTTAGTTAGCTTTATAAAGCTAACTAAAGAAGACTGGGGGCTCTGATCATCAGGTGATCCGAATTTTGATATTTTGGATTTAATATGATGTACGTTGTACATGACTTTTGAAATTTCGTTTTTCGTCGAAATTAATGCCCAGCACTTTACCTTTGCAATTCACCCTTACATTAGTAGTGTTCTTAATTTTTATTTCATAGTTTGTGTTTATATGTTCTGTGGTAACAATCGCATTAAATGACTTTGGCAGGTTCAGAAAAATGTTTATTAAAGCACTATTAAAGCACTAATCTATTTCTAAATATGCATATTGTACGCAATTTAATGTGGTTGGAAGGTGAAAATCTTTGACGTGAATTAGAAATAGTAGTGACACAAGAATACCTCCTTGTGGGACCCCTAACTATTTAGAATCCCTGTCGGATAAGTTATCTTTAAAGCTTATGTACTGATGATGATTTTTCAGGTACGATTTGACTCAACCAAGGCTATTTCCTCTTATTCTGTGTATGTAAAGTTTATGCGATAAGATTTCATGCGAAAGTGTATCAAATGTTTTAACAAATCGAAGAAGATCAAGGCAGTGTTTTTATTGTTTTTTGGTTCTCATAAACATTTTATAATAGCATGTTCATGGCATCTTCCGTCATGTGCCAATTTCTACTGTAAACCCGATTTGTTTTAGTTAAAATATCGTTTTGTTTAAGAATTTATTAAGTTTATTATATACGAGTTTTTCATATACATTACTTAAGGTTGACTCTGTGGAAATGAGGCGATAATTGGATGGAGTGTTTGGGTTACCTGACTTAAATACAAGGCATATTCTGGCTCCCTTTAGACTGTCAGAGAATATGCCTAGTGTTACGGATTCATTCATTAGTTTAGTGAGAGAAATTGTAATTTTGTTCGATACTAATTTGAGTGTGTTGTAACATTTATTGTTGGTAGTAAGCATCAGTATTTTGAATCGAGGCTGCTTATGTAATGCTAAATATTTTAGTTTTATTAAAAACATTTTAAGGTATGACATTTATTTACGTTTTTATCTAAATTTAGTTAAAAAAAATCATTTAACAAGCTTATATAACATAAAACATTTTCATTCTAATTTAGTTTTATTTAAAATATCTTTCGTTATAAATATCTTTTATTTATTTTTAATTCCCATTTCTTTGTTCAGTAAATTTGATTAATTTAACCCATATATCCATTTTTCTACATATATATTTAGGGTGGTCCAAAAAATAAAATTTTGTAATTTTTTACCTCCACATGGCTACTCCTGTTCCTATATCTATCAAACATCTCCATGCCAAATTTCAGCCTAATTGAATGATATTTACTGGTCGCTATGAATTTCATTTTACTACTCATTTTCTAGGAGATTGATCTTCTCGGATAAAAAATGAAAAAAAAAAAGGGCAAATACTAGTTTATTTGTTTGAAAACAGATTAAATCAAAGAAAACAGCTTACTTTTTAGAAAACAGAATAACTCTTAAAGAAAACAGATTAATTTTTAAAGAACAAAAATGATATGTTTGATAGAAAATTACATTTATCATTCGTTTATTATACATCATTACTTAGATTAACGCTTCATCACTGACTCCTTCGAAGACGATGAGTAGTCTTAGCGATGTTTTGCTACGAATCGGAGGATGAATTGTTTTTGTTCTTCATCCTTCGTCAAAGATGTATTATATGCCTTGATAAGGGCGATACCCGTCTCCACCGAATCATTGACAACTTTTAGGTTGATCGTTATGCGTCGAAACTCTTGAAAGTAATCATCCTCCGTCCAGGAATTGGGATCGGTCCTCAGGAAGGTATCCTCCGCTGCCTTCCTTCCTTCTTTCTTTAACAGACTGAAAATTCCCAGGGTCCTTTTTGGTGGCCATTTCATACAAATTCAAATTTTCAATGTTTCCTTCAAGCTTCAATCGACCAGTAAGAGTGGTATTCTCATTGCGTTGGAGGTTTACGACCATGTTCCGTTTGGTCTCGGCATCGACTCTAGGATCGAAGAATGCAAGGCCGATGAGTTGCCTCCAAGATACCACAGGTGCCGTTGAAGAGCTGTGGATGCTGCTTTGGAAATTATCTGATTTGGGTACTTTTGCAAGATTTTAAGAAGCAGAATATTGTTGAAAGGAGCGTTGATTCCGACGGGGGCCTCTTTCCAAAAACGTGCGTAGACCAGGGCGATAAACAAAGCGAGCTCGGTGATATTCTCCGTCTCACGTGCTGTCAGCTGCAGTTGATGCTCGAACAGATAAATTTTTTGGACGTAGATGGCCTTGGCACTCCAGTGTGCATGGTGAGTTGGTCTGGAGCGCGGATCTTGACTTCTTTCTCATCACGGCACCCAAGGAAGGTGAGGCAGAGTTGTAGCAATTCTCGTAGTCATCACGCGATTGTTTAGACGCCAGTGCCTTTGTGGAGTACTGGATCATTTCCTCTCGAAGCTGGAACATCTTTGGATCTCCGAATAGGTTGTCTGAGGCCTTCATGAAGGATTCCTTTTGAAATAATGGCCATTTTTTCCTGAAAACGTTTAAAGAGTCATTTCCGAGCCACCTGTGGGTCCAAGAAGTGCGTTGCAGGTGTTTGACAAGACGACTTCAAGGATATGATGTCGACAAGCGATCCAGACAAGTTCCCTCCCTACTGCTCTTTCAATCATGGTACAGGCTCCCCTGTGAAGGCCAGTATTAGACGCAGTTGTGTCAAATACGAGACCTCTCACCGCGAAGATTCCAGTCATCAATTGTCAAAATGCAAGCCTTGCCTGTTCTTCTGCTGTAGCTCGTTGAATTTTTGGCACGGCTACTAGTTTTCCATCCCATTTCCCGTATCGATTACCGCGGTTCGTTCGGCTGTTTCCTTTGCGCCGCTGTTGTCGGGAAGTATTTCCCCCCCAGTGAAGAAGAAGGGGTCCTTCGACAGAAAACGAAACTTGATCTTCTTTGGCTGCTGCCTGGTTTGCTTCCTTCTTGAACGACGGTTGGAGCTGCATGAAAGAGTCATTGTAGAAATATCATAGCCCAGGGATTGAGCGACTGATCCAGTAACGAAGACTGCTCCTCGATCGGGAAGGTTGACGCGATCAAGAGCAGCAACCACATCTGGTGGTGTGAAGATATTGTTTCGTTTCGGAGGATGAGAGTGTATATCTGCTCTTCCGGTCGAAGTCGACGGATGATAATCATCGTCTTCAGCGTTGAATTCTTCAGAGGATGAAGTGAATGTACTGGACGATGGAAGCGCAGCAGTTCCAGCCTGGAATGCAGCCTCTCTTTCTTTGTACCTTAGAGCTTTGTCAGCATCTTTCACCTGTCGACATCTCTTGCGGTAATCCTTGGCAAAATTAATCTTGTCAGGGCCTGCTATACTGCGAGAAAAGACGTCTTCTCGTTGCATCATCAGGAATTGGCGGTCTTCTTCATTGTCTATCACCTTCAAGGCCTCCTTCGAGGCAACGTCGAAAAGCTCTGAGAGTCTCTTGGAACATGCTCTCTTTCACTCTGCAACTTTGTAGGTGCGTCTTTCGGTTTTTCTTCAACGCAAGGAACTCTTCGTATAGCTTTGACAGCTTCCTAACACAGGAATCGACTCGCTGTGTAGGAATCCTTGCTCTATGCCATACTTGCAGGGCCTCTTTGCAGGCCAAGTTGTAGCTCTCTTTCAAGGTCTTGGACTGTTCAGGGTGGTGAAACTAAACCAAACGAAGCACATCACAACATGTGGGAAGCCTTGCAGTTGGTAACTCACTGCTGGGCTTTCGTAGAACCCACGTTTCTGCAGGTGAGCGAGTACTTTTAGCCATAACCGTTTAGCACCAAAGCACAATTATATAAGTTTAAACTAAAAAATTGCAAAGTCAAAATAAATAAAGTAAAAAAATTGGTTACAGTGGTTTGTGGTTGATGGGTAGGAAGATAGGCAAATTTTTAAAAATATATTTAAGAATAAGTAAATAATAAACTTCAAGAGACATAAGATATATACACCTTACAATTTTGATAATTTATAGAAACATCCTTACCAGTTATAAATTTGCATATAAAGAACATAATTATATATATATATATACTGAATAAATATGATACATATGAATTAATACTTAATATATATGAATTAATAATTATATATATGAATTAATAATTAATATATATGAATTATTACTTACATGAGATACTATTCCTAAGCTCTTGAAGTTTGAACGAACTTAAAACCGTCCTCCAACACGTTTAAACTTGAAATGATGCATGAGTAAATGATTTGTCTGATTCACAAACAGCATTATTCAAGAAATCAAACAATTGCTTCATCCTCTGAATGGTGGGCGGAGCCACTGTGGCGTGACTGCCGCGCCCTCTAAAAATGAAGCGGGTAGAGAATGATTGGCTGAATAATTAATTGAAAATGTGAAACTCATAGCGACCTCTTATTATGTACTGAATCGACAGATATTTTGTACAAAATCACTTCACATCTAAAGGAATAAGAGCAGCCATGTGGAGAGCATTTCCAACTATTTTGAAATTTTAGCCTAAATTTTGGACCACCCTAAATTATATATACATACAGTATACTGTATATACACATCTACTTATCCTTCCCTCCATATTATTGACTATTTACAGTATGCAACCTAATTTTCTCGTACCTGATGGGTCACTTCATGTGCTGTATAAGAGGTTTTTAGGTACCTGAATCGTTAATTCATTCTTTGTAACGCATTTTCCAATAATACAGGGTGTACATAAAGTTAGGATCTATTTTTGTGAAGCACTTGGAAACTATATGGAATTCAATCATAAAATGATAAAGTGGTAACATTTATTAAATAATTAAGAGTAGGATTCGACGTGACGCCCATCAGTATCCCTGCAGAGCTCAAATCGTTCCGCAACATTTCTAAACACATTCTGGAGCATTTGCGGGGTTATGTTATCTGCAGCAGTTCGTATACGTGTACGTAAGTTTTCAAGACTCGTAATCTTCGTCTGATAGACGTGCGATTTGATAAAGCCCCATGCAAAGAAATCTAAAGGGGTTAAATCTGGTGATCTCGCTGGCCAAGGTCTGTTGCTTCCGCGTCCGATCCAGCGATTTGAAAAACGTCCATTTAGATAATCCTGAACAATTTGGCATAGTGACAAGGAGCACCATCATGTTGATAGACGACGGTACTAACAATCCTATCCCCAATCAGCTGAGGTTCAAGGAATTGCTGCAACATGTCCAGATAAATAAGCCCCGTAACTGTAGCTTCAGCAAAGAAAAAAAGGACCATAAACCTTAGATTTTGTTAAACCCATCCAGACATTAACTTTAGGTGAGTCTCTTTCCCAATTTTGGACGAAATCATTCGGTCTTTCATCTGCCCAAATTCGACAGTTATGGCGATTTACTTTTCCACACGTATGGAAAGAGGCCTCATCACTAAAGAGAATGTTGTCCATTAAATTATCACTCTAGATTTGTTCTACGAGATCAGCAAACACAGCACTTCGTCGAGGGAAATCTTCCTCATGTAAATCATGTAAAACCTGCAAATGATAGCTTTTCTTCTGCAAATTAACTTTCAGAATTTTGTGCACAGATGACGTCGGGAGGCCGAGTCTGTGTGATGCAGCACGAACGGACGTACGTGGCTCCTCAGTGATAATTCCGCGTACTGCATTCACGGTAAGATCTGACATACACGGTCGTCCTGATCTTGCTTCATCATTTACAGATCCCGTTCGTTTAAATTTGTTCACCAATTTTCGTATTTTCTTGTCTATTGGCCCGGCTTATGAAATCTCCTTCTAAACTTCTCTCTGATGTCATTGTATTTCTTTCCCTCGATTCGCCAAATTACTATTGCCACACGCTCTTCTGTATTCATTCTAAGGGCTTCTGAAAAGAAAAATAGAAAAAAATAATTATTTCACAAAAATAGATCCTGACTTTATGTACACCCTGTATAAATCTCCTACCAATCAGCATCCAAAACTTCACCAATGAGATTTCGACATATAGATACATATTATAGTCATATAAGGACGTCGACGAACGTTCCTCCGCAACTGTACACCTAAACAATAACCGTCTATCCAACTAACCATGCGACCAGACAACCATCGTTCTACTTAGCCAACCAACCACCTTTCCAGCTATCCAATCTCACTGTTATCTATCCATCCAACTATCTATACACGGAACCGACCATTCATGAGTAGGCCTGTCACTTATCTGTACAAACAAAATTAATCCCTAACTCTACTCTTCTTACCCCTCATTAGTTTTAGTTTTTTCTCACATAATGCTATCATTCCCTAAATACTAACACTTTTCCACGGTCACTGTTTTGTTTCATATATACATGTATATATTAGCACAGACAATTTCTTCTGAACCATCAAACACAGTTGAAAAGTGTTATCAAATTTAATCTAAGCATCCAACTATTTATATCTGCCTTGTGGACCCCCTGAACGCAAAAAAGACACGATACCTAGGGAAAAGAGTAAAGATCATCAGATTTCAGCCGATATATTTATTTTCAGTTTTCATTCTTTTATTTAGCTATCATTAGAATATTATTATCAATACTACGCTGAAAACACATTTGTACTGCAGTTCTCATCAATGTCAGTCGATCACTGACACTACCAAATGAATTGCTCTCAGCATCCAAAATTGCTCTCAGTGAGACTTTTGCCCTTGGATTTTCGAAACCAGGACTTTATTGCGAGGTCCAGTCACGGCCCGTGCACATCGCAGATCATCTCTAACTCTCAGCTTATTTTTAGCCTTGGATTTGACTGCAAGTATCGATGAACACCCAGGTTCAGAAACGTAAGTTCATGCAAATGGAAGCAACACATGGAAAGCAAATTTTGAACTAATGCATTTTTGGCCGTCGAGTCATGAATGAATTCAATAAACTCTCCCTGAGCGCTGTCTGCAGTAGTCTCTACTTCACAAGTGAGAGGATTTCTCTTCGGAGGAAAGTCGCTGCCAACATCAGAAAATTAACTGGATAACTCTACCCCAGGAATGGTCACATGCCCCTTGGTTTCAACCCTCACTGCCTCATTAAGTTCAGCATTTTCTGTGGCCTCAGAGAAGGTATGAAACATAACATTGTTTCCAGCCTCCTCTTTCCTTCCCAGAGAAGACGCTTTAATCCTTCTTCTGGAACTCCAAATTCAACTTGTTCAGATGATCGAAGAACTCGACAAACTACGCAGTTAGAGAGTCGAAGCTATCTTTGTTGAAGAGACTGAGAAGGTTATGCTTGCCTTGCATTTCGAGGAAAATCTTTATTTCACGGAGTTTGAACACCCGACTCACAACATTTCCCCGTGAAAGCCATCGCATCTTTGTAAGAAAGAGGAGCGTTTAGTGTTCCAAATACATGTCTTTGCAGGGCTCCTTGAATAGACGGGAGTTAGGAGCTTCTGCTCTGATGTAGCTGACAACTTTGATGATGCCGCTGAGGGTTTCACCGTGGATCATACAGTAAACACCCTTCACTATTTCACTCGAATCTGGAATCCTGATCTTGACCCAAGTATGGCTGGGGCTTCGTTTGTGATGCCAGCGAGTTTCTTCCAATGAAATCCATAATGATCAAATAAGGCAGTGATCTCGTTTATGACAGCTGTTTTGGTTGCTGCTTCCTACGAATGACAGAACAGGAATTTATCCTTTATGTTCATCCCCTTCACGTACCGTGTAAACACGAGCAGCTGCGAGCACAGAGACACATCAGCAGAGTCATAAAGCTACTGAGCGAGCAGTGGGGAGGTTTTGATGAATGAGGTTTTCATGAATACTTGTTCTTTTATGTCAGACAACATTTCTGTGGTGCGGCGGTGGACTGTGTTGTTTGAAAGCGATATTTGTCTCAACTTGCACCCACTCTTCTCCAAGAACGAGACACACCATCTCTTTTGCGTATGGAAGCATAGGTTCCTCTCCGTCCGCGCAAGGTTTCTTTTCCTGCTCGATCTGGAAACCGACAACGAAAGAAGCCTCGACGATGTGGTTGCTTTGTTGATGAAAAGTGCCATTGGTGTCCAGTTTTTGCCTCTTCAGTCCGTTGGCGTAGCGCTGAAAGTAGACAAGAGTCTTCTCTTGCAGGTCGGCATGGCCTGTCTCCAGGTGGTTTTCCAGCCTTTATGACTTCGAGTCGTAGCTCACCATGCATTGTGGCAAGTACAAGCCATCACGTTCTTGGAACGTGAAAACAAAGTTAAGATACTCTGCATCGTGCTTTCTCTTCTTTGCAGCCGTAACGTATCGCGGACGTGTGGAGAACGACACATTTTGAGCTTGAGCAATATGCTCCACGTGAGAACATAGCTTCCACTCATTCAAGCGACAGATACGTTGTTATGAAGGGGAAATAACAATAAGGATTTGATCAAAACGAATTTGTGAGCTCAATGGGCAAGGTCATGATGCTATTCTTGTCTTGACAATGTCTTCGACAAAAACTTTGCACGTTACTTATTAAAAACAGAAAGGAGATAGATCACTAGCGGAACACATAATAGTTGAGAATTAAATGCCTCTTCAGCCACAGTGAACAATGGAATAAAAAAAATGGAAAATATCGGTAGCCAACTCGACATATGGACGGCAGTCAAGTGGTGACATCTGCCAATAAACCCTTGAATCAAGCAAAATGAAACCCATTAAAGAACCGCAGTGATTTGTATCCAGCTAACTACGACTTCCACTCTACACAAACTACGGATGTCTATCGGCGCCACAGCAAAAATTTTCAAAAGTAAGAGGTTCCAAAAAACCTTAGCCCCCCCATTTGCAGCTTACATGTTTACTTATATCGAAATAGTTTTTAGTGATTAAAAATATATAAAAATTTTATTTATTGCAGGTATTAAAATTACTCTAACTGATAAAGTGATAATATAATGGCTTCTCAATTAATTGGTGATTCGGAGAAGCAACGTGTGATAGATCGCATACGAGCAATAACATTTCGGGAAGATCGTGATGCTGGAGCAACCTTTATAACACGTTCATGGGTTGCCAAAAAGTTGCGAAGAAGAGAGGACTTCGTCAAAAAAATTGGAATAAAACTTTGGATGGATGTGAAATGGATACAACCAAATCTGCGCGCCCAAATTTGCACTCTCTCAGGAAACAAAGGACATCATTGAAAGCGGTACGCGTAAGCGGAAAAACAGCTGTGCTAAACTTTCTAGAGAGATCGAAGTGTTGAGAGGAAAGATCGTTAGTGGTGAGATCATTCGACTGTACCGTCATAGGCAAGGTTTAAAGCCTTGACATGAACTTCCAAAGCCAAGAAAAACTCAACTTAACATCATGACAGAATGTGGTTTGCCCATTATCTTGAAGATTGGGATGTGGATGATTTCATGCATTTAGCTGTCTCCGATGAATTTTTGTTTACGTAACACGTCGGCCTAACTACTAAAATAATCGAGTGTCGGCCACAACACCAGATGAAGTCGATGACAATGAACATTATCGCGAATTATTAAAAAGTGCAGACGGTGTTGGTGTGTTTGTTTTGTTCACTGCAAAGAAGCTCATGTGGGTGCTGAAGCCAAATGGTCAGAGTTGGGATTGGATGTATTTTCGTGATATTATTCTATCCCAGCATGTCATTCCTTTTCTAAGAAACCCAAACAATGTTATGGATGTCGATCAGGTCACACTTCTGCACGATAAGGCCCCCTGCTTTAAGGCATTAGCCCCTCAACAGTTGTTGCGGAACCATGACATCGATTTCTTTGGAAATGAAGAATGGCCAGGAAATTCTCCTGACCTGAACGTCTGTGAACACATTGGATCAGTTATAAAGGAAAAGGTTGAATGTCTCTTGTTTCAAGAACCTGCAGCAAATCGATTTTCGAAGGATTAAATGACGCAACACATTGAAACTGCTTTAGCAAATTTGCGTAACGATCAAGATTTATTCACGTCACCTTTGGCAAGCTACCCAAAGCGAATTCAGGCTGTCTTGGAAGCCAATGGCGGGAACACCAAGTTTTAATTGTTTCTCATTAAATGCAGGATTAAATTCTCTTTTGTAAGGTATGTTTAGTTTTACTGTACCTCTAATGGTTTAGGCCATGGGGGGGGGGGCTAAGGTTTATTTGAGCCGTTAGTAGAGTTAATAATATTTAAAATATGTTTAAAATATAGGGTGGGGAAATTAAAAACGAAGCATTATTCTCACTTTTATGCAGGAACGAGGAGCCAAGGGCGATCACCCGCAAAAATTAGCCCCCGAAAGGAGGAAAAGAAAAAAGAAAACTAAAACCAAAGTCCAAAGTTTTCGAGATGCCTAGACACTGCTTTTGAAAGATGGAGGTCATAGAAAAGGGGAAAGATGGATTGAGGAAGACTGTTCAAGAGTTAAACATTTGAGTAGATGAAAGATTGACAGTGCCAATTAAAACTTGCGTTAAAGAACTCGACAGAAAAGGGATGAGAATGTTTTCAAAACTGTGGTACTACAAACTTTCCTTAAAGAAAGAGGCATGCAGTTAGAGAGATTAGGAGAGCAGTATCCGTTATAATAGCGATAATAAGAGATAATGAGGTTACATTGCGGTGAGGAGGGAGGGTTTGAAGACAGTCAGTAAGAGGTTGAGAATTGATGAGGCGAAAACCTTTGATTCCACCCTGTCAGGTAGAGCTGTATGGGTTGAACCACCCCACACATGAGAAGCGTACATAGTGAAAATCAAAAAAGGACCTTATTTCTACTTTTCCCTTTCTTTTAATTATTACTCTTTGTTACTGCTTTACACTCGGTTCGCCGTGTCTTACAATGGGTAGACGGGTCGCATAGTCGCCATTGGAGTTCGAGCGAACAAACAAGGAGGAGAGAAAAGACGACTCTTTATCGTTATTTACACAACGTTTACATAAAATAACATCTCACACTAATGATCAAACGTACAACCTGTAACAAAACTGTTACGGGGAAAAATGAAGACTAACTTTCTTAAAATTGCTTACAACAAATTTCAAGTTCACAATCTATTCCAGCGATTTCTCATCAAAGGTCGCTTTACATTCGAAAAAAATATTCACATAGTTATATAGTTACTATCAAGGCAACATAGAAAGAACAGGAACATGCTTACAAAACGTACTGACCAGAGCGCACATACTATTACACAAAACAAGAAAAAGAAAAACTTTGGCAATGACCGAACCCTTTCACTTATAATTTCATTAAATGATAATCAGTGTATATCAATTTCTGGACGTTGTTCCGATAACACTTCGCTGTCTTTGTGTCTGTCGAAAGCTGACAACGGACGTTTTAAATTTTCAATGCATCTCTTCTCACTTCGTTAGAATGCAAGGGGTTGCATCACCATGCAACAGCTCGCACGTTTGGAGGTTCCGCTCTCCCTCCAAAAACGGCGAAAATGATATCATCCAATTCAAAAGGACCAGGGGATGGAGATATCTGAAGTGGAACCACGTAACGGAATTGGGTGAAATTTGCTATTCTAGAAGTCGAAGAAACTCGCCATTCTCATCTCAACTTTTTTTCGGTGAGCGCTGCTCATCTGCAACGTCGAACTGAAAGGCTCCCTACCTGGCATTAATCAAACGATTACTTGGCCGTAGGTGGTTTCACAATGAACCTACTGTGTGCCTCTATGAGAATAAAGCCTTAAACAGTCGTTCAAACGCTCGTGGTTTTTCCTATCGAGTAGTAAGACGCACATTCAGCCAAGTATCGAAAAAGTGGGACCAAAACTATCCTAAAATATCAGTTGCCAAATTCGATAGAAACTGTCCTGATTGAAGTCGTAGCGCATTAGGCACTCTCTGTTTCCCTCTCTCTCTCTCTCTCTCTCTCTCTCTCTCTCTCTCTCTCTCTCTCTCTCTCGCTTTCTCTCTTTATCTTTTTCCTACCCACGTAGGATTCGAGAGTGGTCCGAAAAATGACAAATCTCGTTCAGCTACGGTAAATGCAAGGTCATGCATAATGGCTATGCCAATCCCAAGTCGGACTACTCCATGTTGGGGAGTAATATCGAGGTCACTGATTTGGAAAAGGACTTGGGTATGCTAATTAGCAGCGACCTTAAGTTACCAAACAGTGCGAAAAGGTGGAAAAGAAAGCCCAGAAGCTGGTGGTTATATTAGGAGACAATTTCGATTTCGGAACAAGGAGATTGTGCTCTCTCTGTACAATTCCCCTGGTTCGGCCTCACTTGGAATACGCTGTGCAGTTCTGGTCGTCGCCCACCCCCAGGAAAGAATATTGACAGGCTGGAGCAAGTCCAGATGAGACCACAAAGTTACTCTCTTCTGTTAGGCATATGGGCTATAATCAGAGGCGGATTAAGACACGTCCGGGTCTCCGAGCAATGAAGAATATAGGGGGCCTTTTCTATAGCTTTTTATTAACAATACATGTACATGTACAGTACATAGTGCATTTACACGAATTACAGTGGTGGGTCGTGATAAAAATTCTAGGGTGCTGTCTCTGAGAATGGTTGAAATAATTACTGACATAAAGGATGAGCATTGAAAAATGAATAAAAGTTTCAAAAGTTATTGAAAAGGTATTCAGTGAGCTCATCCTATATTGTTCTTGATTATTTCAATTGTAAATAAAAAATTAGGGGTACTGCAGTTCCGCAGTGCCTACCGACGAGCCGCCACTGAGTCGAATTATATGTACGGTGGTCAGGCTAATTGAGAAACAAACTTAAAAGAAACTTAACACAGTGTATTTTGCCGTTTGCCAAACCAAACAGTATTAAACAAACTTTACTTTAGGGCCTATAAAACATAAATGAAACAGGGACTTTGTCAGTTTGTGTACTCTGTCATATTTAATCAAAGAAGTTTGCAAAATCTCGAATTATATCATCGAAACTCAGTTGATTCGGGGGCCCCTCAAGCATGGGACCTGAGGCTTCAGCCTCAGTAGCCTCAGTGATAATCCGCCACTGGCTACAATCGACGTTCACACGCCCTGAATATGTTTTCACTGGAAACTCGGAGGCTGCGCGGTCAATTCATCGAGGTTTTTAAGCTCCTACACGGGTTCAACGATTTCGATTTTAGGGGCATGTTGAGTTTGAATAATAACTCACTCGCAACAATGGTTGGAAGTTGGATTTGAAACGGTTTAGCAGTAGTGTGTGTGTGGGAATTTTTTACCTACAAGAGCTGTGACACATGAAACAGAATTTGTAAACAGTTCTCTGTGGATCAGTTCAAGGAAAGGTTAGACTGAATCTTGCACACTATTTGAGGATGTGTGTTACTGTCTTCTGTGGTGGCTGTTCGAGAAGCTAGCTGTGAAAATGTGTAGGAATTTTTCCCTGGCACCCGTCGCCATTGGTACCTCCTCGGTATAGGCCGCAAGACCTTTTAAGATCTCTCTCTCTCTCTCTCTCTCTCTCTCCTTATTTGGGTCCACTAAACGCAATCGGTGGATCCGGTTCAACTTAATCCTTCCAAGTCGAGCTTTTCAAAATTTTAAAGAAAATATCTAAAAGTTTGCACTGCTACTATTTATCACTTTTCACATTTTAGTTACAAAATTTTCTCGATACTTCACTTCGAAATCGTAACCATAATTTGCTGTGGCCAAATTTAATAAACAGTATGACAAAATTACAGAATTTCACAAAACTTGATCACCCCTGACTACCACAAGGTCATTTATGCATTTACATCGAGGAAGAGAATAAAAAAAACAAAATTGCACTGTATGTAATTATGAATGCCCCCATATATAGTAACCGTCATTATAATTTAAAAAATATTATTACAAACTATTTTCAGAGATAACATCAATACAATTTAATACAAAAGGCAAAAATGAAAACCAGAAACTTCACGTCATCAACCCACGACAAAAATAAACCAACTTAACACTTAATCGGGGAAAGGACAACAGGAGCCCACAAGATGCCACAAAAACGTTACTAGCAATATAAAAATGCTCCATTTCTGGTCAGCAATCAATCTAAAGCTCCAACTGCACAAGTAAACCCAAAATAAAGTTTAAAAAATAACACAATTACCAAACTATAATCATTAAATAACAAAATTGAAATTTTAATACCAAAAATTAATTTAATTCATTAATTTCAACCTGCAACGCTAAATTTCACAGGAAGAAAATTTATAATTTACAAATTACATCTGAGAGACAATTGTCCCTCAACACGAAACCCAGCATGATTTGCAATTCACAGTAACTCCAGCAATTTATCGTTTCGAAGTGAAACTAAATACAAATTTTCATTATGATAAATATGAAAAGATATTATGAACCAAAAATACAGCGCAACCATACTACGTAATAAAAAATTAAAATAATTCACTGCATTCCGAAGCCAGTGTCCACTTTTTTGTAAGTGAACCTCTGTAAAAATATTCCTAACCGAAATAAAATAATTTTGTAATATTTTCTATACAAACGCGCTAACGTTAGAAAAAGTTTCAATATTTATACCCCGAATTAAAATTTTAAGCAGAAACACTGCTCATGACAATAAACTATAATTCCAGAATAATTTTTTTTTTTAACTAACCAGCCAAACCATAAACAAAATATCACGTATGGAATTTGCATTAGAACTCATGAAAGAACAAAAAAACAATAAAATGTCAGCCTACCTATAAAAAAAAATGAATAAAAACAAAAGAAAAGTCAAAAAACCAAAATTAATTTATAAAATGAATTTACTAAAACAATTCCTGTACTCTGAATAAACAAGATAAATTTTCTAATTTAGCTTAATTTAAAAACCCACAATTTCACCGGTTTTAATATTATACAGGTTTTACACACAATATATACGGAAAACAAAATAAAATCAAATGGTCTGGAAACAAACCAATATAAATTAGCATGTCTTTAAACATATTATTTTGAGGCCCTTAATCTTATCTACGAGGGTTATTCAAAAAGTCAGTTTACAAGGTGTTTGAAAAAAATGTTTTATTACAAGGCAAGTAATTATTACAAGTATTTCAACAACATATGACTACTTTTCTACATAATCACCAAAAAGATTCAAACATTTGTCATAGCGTGGGACAAGCTTTCCGATGCCGGTCGAGTAAAATGTAGGGTCCTTAATTTTTAACCAGTTTCGTGTGGCCGCTTCTGCTTCAGGACCGTTTTGAAATTGTTTTTCGCCGAGGTGTTTCTTTACGGCTGGATACAAATGGAAGTCGCTTGATACAAGATCAGGACTATTGGGGGACGATCCATGACTTCCCAGTGGAACGATTCCAAAAGTTGGCGTGTTTGATTTGCAGTGTGAGGAAGTGCATTGTCATGCAAGAACACCACACCTGCAGTAAGTACCCCCGGAAGCTTTCTTCTGATAGCCGTGCGGAGTCGGTGTAAAGTTTCACAATAAGAAGTGACATTTATTGTTGTCCCTTTTTTTGCATATATTTTACATGCAAAACGCCTTGATAGTCCCGAAACATCGTTGCCATCACCACGATTAATAGTTTTAGTGAAAGAATAGTGTCCTTCTACAATGGCCAGAAGGGAAATCAGAAATGAAGATACCAACAAAAGGATAGAAACCGAAGGAGGGCAATTTGGTTATTAAGCATTTGTGCCAGACCCCATCATAGGATTTTCATTTGTTTTGCGCAATAGCATTGATTTCACGGAAATCCAGAAAGGAGGATGACCAAGAATCAGAGAGATATGCAAGAAGGTCGCCAGTAGAGCGTCACTTGCGGAACCCATACTGACGGTCTGAAAGAAGACTGTGAGAAGTGTGGTGTTTAAGAATCTTCCTATTATGGATAGACTTAAAAACTTTAGAGAGGCAAGAACTCAAAGTAATTGTACGATCGTTGGAAGGTTGGAAGGTTATCCTTCTATGGGAAGGACTGAATGAACTCGAACTTCCAGTAGGAAGAAAAAGTACCACATGAAAGACAGACGAAAGAGTTTGCCTAGGCAGGATGTCAGAACAATAATAGGAACCTCATCAGAACCGTACGCCTTCCTAGAGTTGACCCCAGATAGGCGGGAAAAACATCTTTGAAAAAGATTCTAATTTTAGACATGTTTAAGTCAGACGTGGGAGGAGATGGAAGAACAACACCGGAATCGTCCAAGATTTACTTGGAGTCGAAGAGACGTGAAATGAGCCATCAGAATGGAAAATAGGAGGGAACGGAGAAATAAGATTGTTGGAGAGGCTTTTGACGAGATGCCCGAAAGAGCGAGAAAATTATAATTAGATAGGTTTTCACATTTTTGTCTTATAAAGGAATTTGTGGCGAGTCAAAGAACAGATTTTGCACGATTTCAAGCAGAAATAAGCAGAGTCGGAAGTTGGGTGGCGATGGTACCTTCTGAAAGCATTAGAATAAGCACAGTTAAACCAGGCTTTTTTTTTGCTTTCGTAGTAGGAAAAGAATATGATATGTACGCCTCCATGCCCGAGAGAATCACCTTCGTGATACATTCAGCGCACTTGGAAGCCACGGAAGCAGTAATCATTCCAAGGGAAATCAAAGAAGTACTGCCTAAGGGCTTCCCAATCGCCGGTGTCAAATTGCAAAAGGCGTCTCGTCTTGGGAAGATTCATAGGCCAAACTGGTTCGACAGGGCAGGCTTTTTTTTTTTCCTTTCATAGTAGGAAAAGAATATGATATGTACGCCTCCATGCCCGAAAGAACCACCTTCATGATGCATTCAGCGCACTTCGAAGCCACGGAAGCAATAATCATTCCAAGGGAAATCAAAGAAGTACTGCCTAAGGGCTTCCCAATCGCCGGTGTCAAATTGCAAAAGGCGTCTCGTCTTGGGAAGATTCATAGGCCAAACTGTTCGACAGGGCAGGAAACATTTGAGACTGTGGTCGGAGGAGCCCAACGGAGAAAAAAGTTGGACAGAGTAAGAATAAGGATGAGTGATAGAAATCTTGATTTGCTGGAAGGGGATTCGGTACGAGCGCCAAAGGCTTGTAGGAGAGTCCGGGGGCATGCTCCCCCGGAAAATTTTGAAAATTAAGGGTCTCAAAAACGCGTTTTTAAACAATTTGCGGGGTGTCTGTTAAAGTTTAGTAGCTTTTACAACATCTAAGTTATGTACTGATTTGCAAGAAAATTATACAAGGAAAGACAAAATTCGTGATAAGTCTTAAAGAAACACTGTTTACGAAAATTTCACAATATCAAAACCTAAATTTCTTTTCAAAATCATACTTTATCATTCTAGATTTGTTCATTAATATAACTGAAGTTATTATATGTCTTGACAAAGTTTTGTGTTGTTGTTGTTGTTTAGCCGATCAGCCCACCCTGATCGAGCAAGCCGGCTGCACGCAGGTAACCGATCGCCCTCTTAATGGTGCGAGGTGTCGGTGCATGATTATACATGTAGTGGCAAGGATGCTGTGGGTTAGTTGTCGCTGCTGCCATGAATTGTGTTCCCCTCATGTCCAAATGTTCCCTAACTTTCAGTATTTTTGTTTCTGTGTGCAGGTGTTCTATTGGTGTTGTTTGAGTGCATCCTGTAATGATACGAAGTACGTTGTTTTGTATTGTCTGTAAGGTGTTTATGTGTGTGTTTGAGATAATGGGTGTCCAGCATGGGCTACCATAGTCCATAACTGAGCGAATACTGTATATTGTTTGTATATGAGTGAAGTTATTTCCTGCTGGTGTCCAAAGTTGTGCCTGTTACTAGCCTAAGCGTGTTAAGTCTTCACGTACATTTGTTTTTAATGTCCTGAATGTGGTTTGCAAAAGATAATGATGTGTTGTATCTGACCCCAAGTATTTTGGGCCTGTGAGTGTGTGGAATGTTGGTGTTGTTTAGTGTAAGCTGTGGAGTTATCTGGCGTTCTTTTGTGTTGCTTGTAAACAAGGTGATGGTTGATTTTGTGGGCGCTACTTTGAGTCTATTGTGTGTGAGCCAGTCATGTATACTGTTTATGTATGTTTGTAGGTTATTTGTAGTGGTGTCGGTGTCGTTGTGGGTGGATGTTAGAGTGATGTCATCTGCATATGATGATAAGGTAAGCTTGTTATCGATGGGTGTTGGAATGTCATGCATGTATAAGTTGAACAGTGTTGGTGAGAGAACAGAGCCTTGAGGAAACCCGTTCGGAAAAAGCTTGTTTTTGGATGACTTGCCATTAAATGTGACATGTGAGTATCTTCCTTAAAGATAGTTGCTCAGCCATCTTTTAGTGTTATTGTGCATGTTTGTGTTGAGTATTTTGTTTATGAGAGGGAAGCGTGGGATAGCATCAAATGCTTTACTAATGTCTATTGTTGCTAACTAATAGTGTACGTTGAGCTGGTCGTCTGGAGTTGATGCCATCCATGATGTACTGTGTGAGGTTAGTGAGTAATGTCGTGGTTGAGTGGTGAGGTCTGACTCCATGTTGAGTAGGCGATAGTGGTATGTGTGGGTTGGTGATTTGTAAGATTAGTCTTTTTGTTACTTTAGAAGGTGTACATAGTAAAGTAATGGGTCTATAGGAAACTGGTTTTGTTGGATTTTTGTTTGGTTTGAGTAGTGTAATAATTTTACCTTGTTTCCATATGTCAGGAATAATACAGTGTTGGTATGAATATGTGCTGATATTTGTGAGAGCTCATATTCCCTGTGGGCCCAAGTGTTTAAGGTGTATGTTAGATATGTTGTCTGGTCCAGTAGCCTTCGAATTCTTAATGTTTTTGATGATGTTGGTGGTCTGGTCTGTATTGAAGAGTGTAATGGTCGTGTCGAGTCTGTAGGTTTTGTTGTGTCTGGCTATTTGTCTGTCTGCGTGTTTCTGGTTGTTGTCTCTGTTTAAGTGACTTATCTTTGCGTAGTGATGAACTACAATGTTAGCTTGTTGTGTATATGTTGGGATATTATTTGGCTGCGAGAGATAGCCGCGTGTGAGGTGTGAATGCCGCTGTTAGAGTGGGTAATGCTGTTTATAGTCTTGTATAGCCTGAATGTATCTGTGGAGTGGTTTAGTGTTGTTATGAATTCCCTAAATGTTTCTGTTTGTTTTTCTTTGAGTTTGTTGTTTATTTCTGTGTTGAGCTGTTGTATCTGCTGTTTTATGGCTTCTGTGTGTGGTGTTTTGTGTGTTATGTTTGAGGTTGTTACGTTGCCTTAGGAGGTGGCTATTTCTCTAGTGTAATTTGCGTTGTATTTCCTAATATTGCCCTTAGATATGTATTTGTTTGCATTATTGATGATCTGATTAAATGCCTTGAGTGTTTAATGTGGTGAATTGTTCCTCAGTCTGTATTTTGAACTGTTCCCTATCAGCTTTCTTGTAATTTCTCTAAGTGTGCCCAAGGCTGTTGGGGCAGAGTGTAGAACGTGTTGTAATGATGATGGGCAGGTGGTCTGATGAGAGTTTTTCTGTTCTCCAGTGTGAATATGTTGCTAGTGAGGGGGAACAGAACGTTATGTCTGGGGAGGAGTTTGAGTATCCTGCTTGATGTCGTATGTGCGTATGTTCTTCTGTATTGTTAAGAATGAAGAGGCTGTTTAGTTGTGTGGCTATGTTGGCGCCTCTGGTGTTGCTTTGGTTGTGCAGGCACCAACTAGTGTCTTTAGGGTTGAAGTCTCCTCCTAAGATGACAATAGTGAGAGAGGCCAGATTGTTTAACTGTGGATTGTAATTGGCTGGCACCTGAGGTGAACTATCCGGTGGGATGTAAATGTTGATTAGTGTGGTGCTGCGTTTTGCGAGTGTTTTAATGTTAACTTCCTGTATTTCTATCGTGTTATCTGCTTGGATTGTGTTTGTAATGTTTTGGGTGGCATCATTGTAGCTAATGCTTTTACGTATGTAAGTGATGAGTCCACCCCCGTGACCCCCAGTACGATCTTGATGGATCGCCGTGAAGTCAGGGATGGTGGGTGTTTTGTGTGTGCGTTTTAGTTTTGTTTCTTGTATAAGTGCTATGTGAATGTTTTGTTTGTGTACGAATTCCATAAGCTGCATGATTTTGTTTGTGAGGCCATCTACATTGTACTGCAATATGTCAATATTATACTTCTGTATGTGTTTCATGGTGCTATTGTGTCTATGTCTTTGTGTATGGTGACATATGTAAGTTGTAGTGGGGCCTGGATTAGTCTTAATGTCGCCTGAGAGTAAGAGTATTCCGGGGAGCACGCAATTGCTCGCCGTAAATGAAAAAAATAACACGCTGAGAATAGGTCCGGCCCCGGGAGCCGATCGGCACTCTGACCGTGCCACGGAACAGGCCGTCGACTGCCAGTCTGGCCAACCGTAGACAGCCCGTCGCACGAAGATTTGAGGAAGTTTGGCCACCAGCGCGTTGATGTTTCGGTTTGACGTCGCCTCTTCTTCGTGTTGACGTGTCCCGCGCTGGAAGATACAGCCACTGTTAGAAGCTAACTGTTCAGAGGTTTTTTATAAACAAATCTCAGTTTTCTGCTCAAAACGGCTCTTTCTAATTTTAAAATTGATTATTCAGGAAGGAAGATGTTGACTTCTATTTTGCGCAGCAGTTGATGATATTTATGTTACTTTATTGATTACTGAAAATGATTAGGCTCTTCAAGTTATAAAAGATTTCTTTCGTAATAATTGATGAATACGAAACACAAAACGTACATGCAAACAGGATGATGATGCTTAGACTACTCAAGTTGATGAAGTTTACTCTTTCTCATATATTGTATCGACGTAATACTGTAAATGTATTTCAAGTTTCTGCATAAATAAACTTGTGTTTCACAGAAAACAAAGATTTCCCTCAATCTTCTATCACATCCAAAAAGTCCAAACACAAATTGTCCAGTGTTCTGTGTTGACTGAGATATCAGTTAATCTCCAGACTCTCAAAGACTGGATCGACGAGCGCCATTCGTCGGGGTTGCTGTTCAGCGAACCGTTGAACTACAGCTTCGTAATCCACGGGCTTGTTGTAATGAATGCTCATCAACGTCAAGCCCGACAATCTCTCCGTGGACATAGTAGTCCTAAGGTACCCCTTCACAAGTTTCAAGGTACTGTTGGCACGTTCATTGTCAGCAGAAGTGACGGGTATGGTGGAAGCAATTCGCAACAAGCAGTTGATGTTTGGGAATATATCGGCATCGCAAGCCTGGAAAGAAAAAGTGATAAAGTTACAATTAAGCTAGAAAATTTTACACTAAATATTAAATATTAAATAATCGGAGCATACGAAGAATTGTCTCCCCAAGATGGGCATACGAAGAATTATAATCTACCTTTAATGCAGGTTGAAGCGAGTTTGGTTTGGCGGTCTCTGACTGCCACTTTCTCCTCCATCGCATATATTCGATGTCAAGAGTCCCAGGGATGGGAAGGTCTGACTCGTACATCACAGAAATATCAGTAATGTCTGTTGCTGACTCAACGGTGACTCTGGGAACAAGACCAAGTAACTGAAGAGCCATCTTCTGAGTGGGACTGAATCTATAACAAAAAGAGTTCATTAATTAGGTGGAGAATGCAGTGGGCGGATCCAGACCGGTTGGCGTTGCCACCTTGTTACGGAAAACTGTCAGATTTTTAGAATTTTGAAGTTTGTGTTCTACAAACGTACCTTGTAGACATCTGCATAATATAGTCCAGAAAAGGAAGAAATAGAGTACGACGATAATATTCCTCAGGTGTGTCATGAGGAGTATTTGGTCTGTGCTGTTGTCCGGCAATTGTCTTTGGTACACTGGGTTCAGTACCCACATCGGAACTGATCTGCGCAGCTTGCGAATATCATCCCCTGAACACATCGTCAGCTTTATCTTTCACTTCCTTCAGCTCTTTCTGTGTGTCCGAGATCATGTTGTAAGCCTTCACGATGTCGTTTGATTTCTTCTGAAGCTTGATGCTTAACGGCTTGATGATTGCCAAAGTTTTCACGGCAACAGTCAAGGAAATGAGAAATTGAAACGAACAACACGTGTGATAGAAATTGTATGCTTTTTGGAGTGTCTCTCTATCCCAATTCCAATGTGTTTCAGAACTATACTGCTGGTACTGTGGTTCATTTATAATAATTTCTAGTGTTTTAATAATCATTGGCAGCAAGAGCACAAATGTTTCATATGCTTCATGGTGTTCTACCCAACAAGTGCGGCAAAGGTCTCGGATCTTTGATTTTTGAGATTCTGGCTGATCCAAGCTTATTACTTTCTCCAGACACCTCTGTCGCTTTGGAGAATAATTGTAAAAGTTGGAAATCTCAGTTATGATTCCTGCAATATTGCGTACAGATGGTAGACTACAAGCTTTTACGATGATGAGATTGAGGACATCAGAATTGCAATGCACATATATTGCCTTGGGGTTTTCTGAACTATTATGCGTTGCACCCTTCGGGCCTGACCGGACATGTTTCAAGCTCCATCATACCCTTGTCTACGACAGTCTGCTGTGTCTAGACCCAACCGCTCCAGTTTTCCTAGGACCAGTTGAGAGATGACTTGCCCAGTTATGTGTTCAGTGGTTTTAAAATCTAGAAATCCTTCGCGAATAATACAATTCTTGTAAACAAACCTCAAAACAAGCGATAATTGTTCAAGATTTGCATTGTCTGTCACTTCATCGCAAAGAACTGAAAAAAAACTTTGCTTCTTTTATCTCCTTGATAATCGAATCCCTAATTTGACCCCCAATTAGACCAATAATTTGGTTTTGAATTAATTTATTGGAATATCTTGCATTGGCGCAGCATGTTGCTAAATGTTTTTTAAAGATTTCATCACCAGCGTCGACACTAAATTCCAGCAAGGCAAGAAAATTGTCCCTGTTTGCGTCTTGAACGGCTGTGTTGTCATATCTGTGACCTCTTAAGGCAATGCACTGTTTGCACAAAGATGGACAAGTTTTGTCACACTTTTGATAACTTCTCTGGTTTTGTGCAGTGTGTAGGTACGTTGACTTTTAATTTGCACCTGGATACTTATAAAGGATTTCGACTTGTGGCGAGGAAATTGTCATAAGCGACCATAGCATCTACGTGGTAAAGGGCGTTCTCGTGTTGACCGCACACCGTACTTATTTTTTTCTACCGTGTAAATGGGCTGTTCACGAGAGCACCAAGGTTTTCTCGCGAAGCAAATAGAATGCATGGGAGACAGAAACCACCACCGCATTCCTTGCTGTACACCAGCCAAAGATAGCGTTGCTGCTAAGAGCTTTGAAAAGACCGATTACAACCATTCATAAACACTTTGGGGAAAGAATAATCCTTTCCTGGTTGAAAATGATTAGTTATGACATTGAACTTTTCAGCTTGTTGCAGAGATCTAACAGGAATTTTCTAACGCAACAGGGCACCAACGTCAAAATCATGTACCGATGCATGGCAAGCAGGGTTACCTGCAATAAAAACAAAATGCGGAGCTATTATAATTATATTAAGAAAATGAAATAAGATTCAACTTACTTTAGTTTTTAGTCTTAACCGTAAAATATATCAAAACAAGAAAAATGGTTTTCTGTGAGTCAGCTTGTCGTACGACACGTGTTCCAACCGGTATCACTGGCGCTACCGCGAATCCTCTTTGCAGTCGGGGTAGATTGTCCTTCTTCATCACTGTCAAAACGAGAGACAATGAATTTAATATGAGCAATCGATCAGTAATTGTAAGTAGTTTTTAAAGTCACTGTTTTAGTTTACAATACAGTTACTAACCATGCCACTGACATGGGATGGACCAAATTTGATGGACCAAAAAATCGGTCAATTCTTGGTTGCTGTTTAACTCTTTTTGACATTGTATGATAAACCGAAAATTCTAGTGAATAAATACTTTGAATCAATATTGCTTTTTAGACTTTTGAGTATTAAAGTAAGACACAGGGTCGGCTAACGATCTGAAACAAATGAAACAAAAGGGTATATTACATGCTTTTTGTGTTTGTAAAATAACTTGTATGTTCAGTCAGTTAGCTTTGGGCGGGGCTTTCTGGTTTAGAGTGGTTCTGATTTAGGGGGGTTCAATCGAACCCCCCCCCCCCCCGGATTCTCCACAGGAAATAAATCCAGAATGTTGGGCTTTTCTCCAAGGCGATCAGGGATACGAGTAGGGTGTTTTACAATCTGCTCTAGGTCATTCAGGATAGAAAAATTGTAAGGGTGAAATGAGGGGAAAGTCAAATATGGTAGTGGATATCACCTAAAATGGAGATTTCAGCACAAGGAGAATGGGATAGAATGTATTCGACTTTGGAAGTGACGTAGTCAAAGAGTTTTTGATAGTCAGTAGAATTAGGAGTAAGGTAGTCAGCGCAGATTTATTTAGTTTGCGTTTGGCATACAAGCCGTAGCCAGAGCACGTAGAATTCCAAAGATTCGAGTTCGGGAATACGGGAAAAGTTAGGTCATTTCGTACATATACGTAACGATGCATGTATGTGTCGTGAGGAATAGAGGGAGAAGTGTGTGTTTGAGAGCGTGCTGGACTTCTCACACGGTTGATGAGACACGGAAAAAGTTCAGCTAAGGGTGACAGTGACAGAAGAAACGGGAGTTCCAGCACTCTCTCTCTCTCTCACTCGCTGCCTAACGTCCCCCTCGGAATACTTCCCTGGTCGATTGGTGTCTACAATCTCCTCCTTTTACTTTGGCGCCTAAAGAGTTTCCAGTTTGAAATATATATATATATATATATATATATATATATATATATATATATATATATATATGTGTGTGTGTGTGTGTGTGTGTGTGTGTGTGTGTGTGTGTGTGTGTGTGTTAACCCATCCGTCTATGGCCTTGTGCGGTTCGAGGATGACGGGGGTTCTGGTTAGGTGGCAGCAACGGATTTCTCACTCTGGGTTAGTTGGTACTGGGTAGGGAATCGCAGTAGTTCCTCTTATACTACACTCCGATTTTTTCTTGTAGGAGATTGGAGAATTCTGTGAAACTTACTAAATTATCTAATGGTTCCCGATTCTTCTTGTAGCGTATCAGGAAATTATTCTTTTCTATTTTTTAAGACTAAGTTCTCTAAAGAAAGCAGGGCTGGGAGAAGACAGAGATATTCTCTTACTGTAGTTTACTGCCTCTAAAACGTTACAGGTAATGCTTCAGCCTCTAGGTCAGATCAAAATAATAAAAATTAATAATTTGAAAGATTACACAAGTTTATATACAAAAATTAAGGTGACATCATTATTATTTAATGCTGACCTGTTTCGTTTTTTATTCTCAGTAGGCTGAATTCTTTTGCAAAATATTTGAAGATGGTCATATTTTTCTTTTAAACAGCATAGTATTATGCCCGCAAAAGTTTAGAGTGCAGAGCAATTGCAATGTTGATCAAATGTTGCAAGGTGCCAACCACCTTCCCCCCTTGTTGGAAGGTGCCACCCCAACCACCCAGGGTGCCAAAAAAGGAGGGACTTCCCCAGCAAGCTGGGGGAGTCCACCTAACCTAACAAACTTTGGGGGAGAAGCTGAGACGGCCTCAACCCCCAAAGGGGTATACCTAACCTAAGAGAGGAAGAGAGAAAACATCTTACCTGAACATCCAGGTGCATAATGAGAGTTCAGGGTAGCATCACCGGGCTCAGTAGTGTCTTTCAGCCAGTTCAGCCATTTGGCGTAGAAGCTAGGGGCTTCAAGCATTATCAGCCAGATGGCACAATATATATATATATATATTGAGGGGTCGCGCGTCTTAAGGTACCTAAGCGCCACCACAAGCGAAACCGTGTTTTTGATGGATATCACTATTTTCACCCTTCCTCTATCGCGTGGTTTGGGTTATAATGACCTTACGACACTAGAAGTATGATTGAAAACCTTACATATGAAGCGAACTACTTTTTTCACCACTATCGCCAGCCAAAAGTTCACCCAAAGTTCGGCATAATAAGAAAATTAAAAAATAAAAAATTATATATAAAATATAAAATATGAAAATCTATTCCCAAAACTCATCAACATCTTTATTAGCATACTTAGAACTCTAATTTAGCCAAAAATGAACGTTCTACCTCAAATAATAACAGAGATACTATTGCCAGAATATTGATGAACTTTGGAGGCGATTTCTGACGAATTTAAATTTTGGCGCTTAGGTACCTTAAGACGCGTGACCCCTCAATTATATATATATAAACATATATATATATATATATATATATACGTATATATATATATATATATCGTTTGAATAACCATTTGTCCAAAAAGCGCACAACATTATACACATATACACACACACAAACACACACACACCATTATTATTATTGTGCAGTGTACACACACACACACACAAACACCACACACGCACGAACTATATATATATATATATATATATATATATATATATATATACGTTCATATATCTTCAGTTTCGAAGTTAAACGCGGAAATAATTCCTCCGTCATCAATGAATGTACCAACCAATTTTGTTTATACACGTACAAAAAGCTACCACTGTTATTATTATTGTACATACAAACACACACACAAACACACAAAAACACACATGCACACCAAACACACCAACTACATATATATATATATATATATATATATATATACACGTTCACAGATCTTCAATATCGAAATTAAACTCGACTAATGTTGTTTATATTCGTACTAAAAACCAATATATACATATATATATATATATATATATATATATATATATATATTATATATATGTGTGTGTGTGTGTGTGTGTATATATATATATATATATAATATATATATACACACTTTTCATTTAATTCCATGAAATTCAAATATTAATCACACAGCATATAGCAATAATTTCAAACGCAATGAAGCCCAATAACATAATCACGACATACAATCACAACTGAATTAACTAAGAACGATGGAGATTTAAGAAAAACAATATTCAGAATTTCCACTTTCAGAAAACTGCTTTTCTCTATGTTTCAACCCGCATATTCCAAAATGATTCATTCATTATCGCCGAATGAAAAAAAAAAATTTAAAGAAAGTGCGATAATATCAACCAACCAATGTTGTTTATACTCGTACTAAAAGCACCAATGTTATTATTATGATTACCAGACCTGGCTCCAGAAGGACGTATCGAACACCTGTATATGGGATTCATCAATAAGAAATCTTGTACTAATGACTCTCAAAGACTGCGTACAACGAAACGTAAATTTTAATCCCCAACCAGCATTCTCTCGCATTTTCTCTTAATTTCTCTTATACAAATGAAGTATAAATTTTTAAAATAATTTACTAAAAATGCAATCTCAATGCAGTACAGTTTCGGATTTAAGGAAAACGACATTCAGAATTTCATTTTAAAATTTTTATTTTTCATACAAAACTTTCTCTCTCTCTCTCTCTCTCTCTCTCTCTCTCTCTCTCTCTCTCTCTCTCTCTCTCTCTCTGCCTTGTTCCATTTCTGAAAAAAATCTGTGGAATAAATAAGGCATATTTGGTAAAGACCCGCCTCCAGAATTCGCGGCTCGTCCAATTACAACCCAATGGGCGGTGTATGAGAACGAATCCATGGTCTCTGTTTGGTGGAAAACTTCGCTCTAACGCTACGATCACACCCAAATTCTCTGACAGCCAGCATGAAACTCGCGAATCGAATATTGGGGGTTCTGAGAGTGGGGTCAATCGGGGTCAGGTATATAAAAGGGAACATTTTCAAATGGATCACACAACAGTGATTTTTATCAACGAGTAACTACACATTCTCTCATCATGGACACTTCCAGTCAGACACATCAGCTTTATTGCTCCCCTCAGGTCTTTGAAGTCAACGACCTCTCTGCAGGGACTACGCTCCATCTTTTCGCAGTGGCAGATCAAGAAATCTTTCTCTCCACACAAAACGTTGCAGAAATTTGTGACAGCAGGGAAGAAGCAGCGGATGAAGAGGCCATTGAGATGAAAATAGAAATAATTACGTGATAATTTAAAAATTAGTTTGTGGTTTAAATCTGGTTATCATTCTCGGGATATATATATATATATATAATATATATATATATATCGTATCATTCAGTGCTTAACCCTTGAAAGTGTTAACTAGTTTTATAAAAAGCTATAATAAACACATTTTGAAGTGAAAGGATATTCGACCGGGATCGAGATCCGGTGTTGAGAGAAGATGCGTAGTACACCCAGCTAATCTTCCTTTCTGACCCAGTTAGCTAGTTGCATGCTGATAATTATTTGCCGTGGATTGCTATTCGGTATTTTATCTTATTATAACTCATTGTAACTCTCTCTTCCTATATATATATATATATATATTTATGGTCCTCTGCATGTGTTTTTGATGAGAAACAAATGGATTTTAATTAAAAAACAATCATTGTGGATGTGTCGAATAGGTTAATTGTTTAATATCAGCCCAGAGGGTCGAGACTCTCTGACGGTTGGCGGGGGTTAGTAACCCAGCTAGTCATCCTTCCACACAATATGGCAGTGCATACTATTCGACGGGTTCGAGACCCAGCGTCGGTAGGCGTAGCTTAGTACCCCCAGCTAATCTTCCTTTTGAGCCCAGTTTGGCTAGTTGCTTTGTGTTTATTATTTGTTCCGGATACCCTATCCGGCATTTTCTCTTATTGTAACTCATTGTAACTCTCTCTTCCCATATATATATATATATGTATATACATATATATGTTTATGGAAGTATATGTTAACAACCCGGTTAGGCCAGCTATTTGCTGTTTATTATTTGATCCTGGCACCCTAATCGTCATTTTATCTTATTGTAACTCCTCGTAACCGTAACTCTCCTCCCATATACATATCGCGGTGTCCTTTGAAAGTGAAATTTTATTACGCGTTTGTTCCCCTGGGTAGAGTTTTGTAAAATTAGTTAAGCTCACTGCAAGGCATTCTTTACATGTTTACTACAGGGTACTGCGCTAGGATTTCTGTTGTTATTTATGAGTATATATATATATATATATATATATATATATATATATATATATATATATATATTTGTATATACACATACATATATACATACTTTCGGTTACTTTTGGTGAGTTTGAACGACGGTTCAGGATCGACCTGCGGTCGACCCCTCTACAACATCCGCCTCATTTGCAGGATTTAGTGAAGGAAGGAGTTGCTGTTTGATCTCCTCCTTCCCTCGTAGCCAGCCACGTATAGCTGGTCAGGGACTTTGCACAGGAATCTGTCCAGCTGGTTCTTGAAGTTATTCAGGTCGGTGTGCTGGAGATTCCTCACTTCTTTTGGAAGGACATTGGAAAGCTTTGGGCCACGTATTCTTAGGGTATTTTCCATCCTCGTTTTCATGGCCCCTTGTCCCACAGCAGCTGGGACCGTACAAAATCTGCCTCTTCTCTCATTCTAGTTTGTTTCTATTTCATTTCTGAGGTTAGAGACAGAGCCCTCAAGTATTTTCCATATGTATAATATTGTGTACCGCTCGCGCCTTCTTTCGAGAGAGTAGAGTTCCAGGGATTGTAGTCGAGACCAGTAGTCTTCACCTTCCGTTTCCACTATCTTAGACGTAAAAGTCCTTTGTATAGTTTCAATGTTCGCGATGTCTCTTTTTCTGTGTGGGCTTGTGAGTACTGAGCAATACTCAATTATTGGTAGGACTAGACTCTTCCATAATTTGAGCATGATCTTTGCTTTTCTGCTGAGGAAGCTCCTCCAGATGATTCCCATTATTTTTCTAACCGTTGTGATTTTGATTTTATAGTGCTCTCTGAATTCAGCATCCGACGATATTATTACTCCAAGATCCCTGACTTGTTGATTTGGTGTTATCTGTTTGGCTTGCATAGTTTTGTACCTTTTTTCTGTAGCTCTTTGTTATTACCATATATTAGAAGTTGGAATTTTTCTTCTTTGAACTTCATATGTTGTCTTCTGCCCACTGGAATAATGTTTCAATGTCGTTTTGTAATTTTCTTATGTCATCTTCGTTCAATATTTCCTTACATATCTTTGGGTCATTTGCGAAGCATGATACAATACTGTCCTTAATATCTGCATCATTATCTGCAATCATTATTATGAACAGCAAGGGATTTGTGCCGGAATTTGTTCTTGGTTGATCTGTATCTATGTCGAAAAATTCATCTGGGTTTTCCACTTCCATCTCGGACTTAGGGGTGCTAAACACAGATTTAAATTGTTCCCTAAGAAGTTCGCTTATTTCTTTCGGGTCATTTGTGTATTCGGCCTCCCCGTCTATCAACGGTCCAATACTCTCCTTACACTGCATTTTCCTTTTCGCAAACGTGTAGAAGTATTTTGGGTTATTTTTTATGTTTTCTACAACCTTGTTTTCCTCTTCGTTTGTCTTATGTATGAATGTTTGCTTTAGGTCCATTTCTATTTCGCCAAGTTTCCTCTCTAGTTTGAGTCTCTTTGCATTAGTTCTGCATCTGTGGAGATGTTTTACGGTTTGTCTTCGTTGCCTGAAAAGTGTCCTGATTTTCCCCTCGAGCTTACTACGTTTTCTTTTCTGTCTCTCTGAAATATGTTTCAGTATTATAGGTTTGGTTTCAGTCTCTATTATACATAGTATTTCTTGTAGAGTCTTCTCGTGAAGTAGCAATTCCCAATTTACCTCCTTTAAATCTTTATTTACGTTTTCCGAATTTACTTTCTTTGAATTTATGTTTAAGCCTTCAAATATTCCATCTGCCTATCTTGGATGCGTTTCCGGACCTCTGGGTGCAAACTTTAATTGTATATCGATGAGGTTATGGTCGGAGAACTTTGTGTGCGTTACTTTTTTATTTATTATTATCTCGTTATTTGTCCAGATTAAATCCAAAACGTTCTCCTTTCTCGTGGCTTCACAGATTTCCTGGGTAAGGGCGTAATGTTTCATAATATCTAATAGCATTGTTGCTTGGGTTCTATCATCTTTAGTAATGTTGCCCTGAAACTTCTCAACATATAAAACGTCTTCATTTTTCTTCCATGATATGAATGGGAAATTAAAATCTCCGAAAATTAGAATATTTGTTGCTGAATTTTCATATAATTTTAATGTTTTCTATTTCATTTGTAGCAAATTGGAACTCACTTTTTGTGATATCTTGTCGTCTGTAGATGTTCATAATGGTTAGGTTCAGTTCTTTTACTTCTAATATAATAACTTCAACTGTACTGTTTCATTTTTTACCTTCACTTCACATGTGTATGTGTTTTTGACGTAGATACAACACCCTCCCCCTCGTCTAGCCACTCTATCTGCTCTGTATATGTTGAAGTCCAGCAATGCTATTTCAGCCTTTTTCGCACTTATGTAAGTGTGTTTCCGTTAGGCATATGATATCTATGTTGGTTTCCGTAGCTAAATTTTGCAAGTATTGTAATTTGCAGTCTGCATGGTCCGTATGGAGGCCTTGTATATTTCTGTATAATACATTTACCGGGTTTCTAATCTTCGTGTTCGATTTTCCTAAATGATGTTTGTTTCCTTGTCGATGTCGGTTCCTGTTTGGTGTTATTGGTTGGGCCGCTCCATTCGGGAGTATTGGGGGTTGCAGCCATGATACCACTGTGGTTGTTGTATTATTAGTGGGTGATGTTGAATAGAAGGGTGATGTGCGTAATGTTATAATGTTTCAGGCGAACGAAGACCCTAGGATCCACTCATGGCTGTTCTACCTAACTGTGTTCGTAATTGTGTATTGTGCATGTCCTCCGTGATGGCGGAGGGGACCTACAATTTTATGTGGGTTCCGAACCACAAAGCCTTAATTTTACTACCTTAAACTATACCCAATCTATCAAGATATGCGTCTAATCGATTTTTAAACATGTTTATAGACGTGCTACTAATTACTTCTTCCGGCAAACTATTCCACCTATTTACTATTCTATGCGTAAAAAAGTTTTTGGCAACTGCTGTCTCGAACCTTCTACTTGTCAACTTACACCCGTTATTTCTAGTCCTATTATATTGAGATATTTCGAAAAAGCTATCTCTATCTACGTTATCGAACCCATTCATAATTTTGAAAACCTGGATTAGATCACCCCTTAGCCTTCTAGTCTCAAGTGTAGTCAATTTTAACTCCTTAAGCCTATCCTCATACGACTTTGACCTAAGCGACGGAATCATCTTAGTTGCTCTTCTTTGAACTCTTTCGAGTTGTGGTGCATATGTGGTGCTTTTATTATCCTCATTTCTTCTAAAATATGTTTCATTGCTCTTGTTATTACTTCTATGTCGAATATGATCTGTTCTTTCCCGTTCTGTTCTTTGGTACCGTTTATGTGAAAATACGGGCACTCTATGTTCAGGCATTCTTTCTCAGTAATTGACTGTCTGCACATACGAGGGTGAAAAAAGTTGCAGTTTGGTCCATACCTGCACTTCCCATTCCTCATCATATAGAAGCATTTTGTTGGGTGATTGTATATGCAGTTTGAGTCATATTTGCACGCACCTATTTTATAATATTCGCATATAGCCCGTCGTTTATATATGTGCTCCTCTGTGTATATTTTGATGAAAACATGGATTTTAATTAAAAAAGATTCAATGTGGATGAATCGAATAGGTTAATTGTTTAATATCTGCCAGGGGCTCGATACTCTGTGAGGGGCTTAGTCATCCTTCCACACAATATGGCAATTATTAGAAAAATTATGAACTAATGAAGTTAATTTAAAATTATACTTTCTCTTAAAGGTCCGACGACGATCTGACACGTGTTATATCCACTTTTCGTGAAAGTTTCAAGAAACGCAAATAAACCAACGGGGATTTGGAGGTTTTACAGTGCAGCCAACCAAGTGACCTGAATACGGAGGTTGGACTATTGGCTCACATCCGGTCCAACGAACTAGTGTAAGCTTTTTTTTCATTTTGGTTAAGAACAAAACACGGTGTATTTTCGTCAATTTATTAAATGATAGAAATCATGTTTTATAAATCAGTAAAGTTTTACATCCAACTTAAATTAGTTACAGAATTAGCATACATTAAATAAGCTACAGAGCACAAGACTACAATTATTGAGGACATCTTATATTTTACACAATATTGTTGCAATTATACACTTTATATATACGAGTAAAACTTTACACAATACAGCGATTGCGCACAAATGGGAACTTTATTTTTACCTGCATGCATACCAATTCATCATTCAGCTTAGTGTGACACGGGTCGAATAATTTTTAAAAATTTATAAATTCATTTCCACGTGATATGTGCAAGAAAAATGAGAGACAATACATCCCGCAAGTATTACTAAAGTATCCTTGTAATTTGTAGGGATACCAGACAATTTCGGGGATCTGCAACTGTTCGAGAAATTTTACAATAACAGGGTCAGGGCGAGTCCCGAGTGAGTTAAAAAGGATGCCTACATTCTTTCCCTATTTTTAAAGTATATTGCAAACCAATGAATCCCTTCGCCACCATTAATATCGATATTGACAATAATTGCCCCATTTTCTCATAGTTGGTAATTTCAATGTTTTATTCTTAGCAATCACCGATAAATTTGGAGTGTGTGATTCGGTCACTATTCACTATCTCTGAAGTGTATTCGCATCCATTTTAAAAGTCAGTGACTACACTCCTGAATCTATCGATTTCTATTAGGGCTTGTGACTCGAGGTATACTAGTACACTAATAGGCACGTCTATCGGCTTGGCGAACTTCAATCTGACAGAGATGTTCCCAATTTGTTGTGTACTTAAGTGTGTATTTACACTAGCAGATAAGTCAGGAGTGATGTCAAACGGGTAAAGGTTAAATTGATCAATGAATTCTTTCTGAGTTACCCCAATCCGAAGCTCATCGCAAGCACCTGCAATAGGGCCAGATTATTATACACTCTCGCGCAAAGCGGGAACACGGTGTTTAATGAGTATTCCTTATGCAACGCAGCGCCATTGACGTATAGAGTTATATTTTAAGACCGAAATTCTCGAATTTAAAGGCGCTCTTTTTATATTTTCCATTCACCGAAGCATGATCGTGAATTCCAATTAATAACCTTTTAGATAGAACTCCCAGGGCCACGTTTTCTATCTGCCTCGAGGCCAACCCTGTAGGTACTATGTATAGGTTGATCTGTACTCTGTTAATTGGGTATTTTACTGTGGCATGTAGTAATTTTTTTTTCAATTTCTATATGTTTTTTTGAACTTAGTTTCAATCGCCGTATCGTATGTTTCCATAACATGAACCACAAAGGGTTTTGCGCTCTCTTCTTGATCAGCTCCCAAATTTATGCAGATCTCAGCATTCGTGCGAGTGAGCTTTATTTTCATGTCGATGCCGTTCATAAGCAGTTTCTCCTGGAACGTGAAGTCTGTATGCAGGTGTCCAAAACTTTCGAATATTTTTTTAGAATTTATAAATTTCTCCATTATACGGTCTTCGTCTTTAGTCTGATAATAGCCCTCGGCAGTTAAAAAGGTATTCTTCGCTTCTTTTGAAAAATTGAGGACATTTTCCAGATAGGCTCGTAAATGATAATAACCCGTTCCTGCCGAGATGTTGATCTGATTTAAATATACACTACACTCGTTGAATATGGAGTGTATAAAGTTTGTTTCAGGAAATATAACCTATTATCATCGCAGTCCGTTCCATCTGAATGGGCTATACGTAGTTTAGCGTACATGTGCATGCAGCTTGGATCAAAACGTAAGGGCGTCAGCTGGGTATCACGAATACTATAGAGGCACTCGGGGAACTAATTGTGTTTAATGGGTTAATTGTAATAAAGTCACTGTGCTCAATAGAAACTTTTGTTGGGGGCATATCAAAGAGGGACAGTTCCGATTTACAACATTGTGAGCTACACGGATGGATGAAGCGTTCCATAACGAGTCAGAAATAGTGCCACCTCTCTCAACAAGTAGTAAACAGCCTATGATTCCTGAGACCAATGTCCTCAGCTTATATCACTTAAAAAAATTATCAATCATAGGCTTCATTCGCTTAGAACACTTCTTTTTTATGTCCTTTTACGTTTAATGCTACGTGTTGGTAACCTCTTCTTCCGGACAGCCCTCTTCTTCCCATCACCACGCAGTTTTCTCTTTGCATCTTTGATGATTTTGTCCCGTGTACGTTTTAAATGTTTTTAAGAGCTTCTTTAGGTTTAGCCCCCGCCATTATATCCCCTATCGTATTAAAACCTGATTGTAACGCTTTCCTCCCGAGGTATCTAGCGCCCCTCTTCAGCAATGGACAGTCGTATGTAGTATGGTTGAAAAATGGATCCAAGCCCACTCCCATGCTGGTATCTCACCCCTCGATAGAGTGCAAAGGCCTTCGGGGTCATTATAACTGGGTGCGACGAAAGTGCAGCTAAACTGTTAAGCTCCCATCACCGAATGGGAAAATTTTCCCTCAATTGTTCTTATATATATTGAGATATTTGTTAATAGATTAGTCGCAACATTCACATAGTGAGGTTTTTCATATGTAATGCTGAAGCTCCTCTCTCTATGATTGGGTATGTGAGCAATGTGGAGCAGGCGCGCCTGGATTTCCCCAACAAATTGATGCTCCACGATATTGCTGTAAAGAGAGAACATGTCTGGGAATGGATAGCTATCACCCAATTTCTCCAATTTCAACTGATACATTAAGCTGGATAAGTCATATTGTGCCTCGTAAAAGGCATCTCTTTGGAGCGCTGCTCCATATCAGCCGTAGGTTATAATTTTGAACAGTCCTTTGTCTTTAATATTTCTATTATCCTATGATTTTAGGGTCAGAGCATGTGCAGGGGGGTTTCAATGCTTACGATTTCGTATACTAAATCAGCCGTAAGATTTGAACTTTTTAAATTTCTGTTTAAGTCTCTCACAACATCCTCACCCAAACCATAACGACCCAGGACTAGTGTTACTACTGTACTGTAATACAGTGCCTCCCCACTCCGGGCGGCACGCATGGTTTCTTCCCTAATTACCCCTGCCTTTTCACACTCATCACGATCTCTAAGAACGGTAAAAACGGGCTCTTTATAATCAATACTTAAGAAGCTGGTGGATAGCTGAATTTCGCATGCATATCCGAACCTCACACGAACCACATCCCAATTCAATAGGCCCATGGACTTCTGCTACAAAGTTGGCTAGGGTG
This sequence comes from Bathynomus jamesi, assembly GCA_023014485.1. Taxonomy (NCBI): domain Eukaryota; kingdom Metazoa; phylum Arthropoda; class Malacostraca; order Isopoda; family Cirolanidae; genus Bathynomus; species Bathynomus jamesi. The sequence continues at coordinate 48,886 of JAJOZX010015155.1, forward strand.
TTGTTAGGATGTACAGACAGAGACATAGGAGGCTGGTTTAGAAATGTCATAATAGCGTTTTCTTAATATGTTAGCCATTTGTATATCTTAGAGACATGTGGATAGAGTTGGCCGTTGTTGTTTGGTTTCTTATTTCTCCTCTTCAGAGATGCTACTGTTTGGGGTGATGGCGTACTCAGTTGTGGCACATGCGAGACTTCCTTCAAGTCTTTTAACCTATTCAGATTTCATATCAATGTTTTGGGGACATTTATTTGTTGTAGTCTTGCTTTAATATGCTTCCATCGTGATGATGAGGGGCTATCCCACGTTCTTACCAGATCATGGACAATGTCGACGATATTCGATCCATGTACCCTTGTTCCTTCAACAATGACCTCGCCTGTATCGGTCCACTGTATGAAGGGGGCCTCACTCAATAGATTATAAATACCTAAGCCTTTATTCCTCAATGTATGGGGGAGGGTGCTTTTTAATACATGTTCGATATGTTGTGGGGTCGCACCGTTATTCTTTGTTTGGTCATCTCCAACGTCAGAAGGGAGTCCTATGTCGCCATGCTCATCGTTGCCCAGGCTGTGCCTAACAACCACGGGAATGTCTGCTGTCGGATCCTTATAATCTGCGTACCCATGAAGAAATTTTTGCAGTCTCTTGGTATAAGAGCCTTTCTCATCAGGTGACTTTTTACTGTGTTAATAGGTCTATCAATTCGCCTTCCATTCTTTTAAGCCTCCTTTTATGGTGTTCTTGACCCGTGTCTGGACTCTTTAAACTTTGCAGTGAAGCATACACCTCGTGCGGAATCACTACCACTTTCTTCATGATATTAATCTAGTCAGTAAAGGTCCCAAAACTGAAAATAAGATGGGTAGGAATGATCCCCCTCTTTGTACAATAATTCGCTTTTTCTTCCCGTCAGTTTGACTTTCACGAGCGAGCGTACGTATTAGGTTCTTCAACAACGTAGGGGATTTCATTGGTACATTATATTTTATAACATTAAGGCAGATTCACAGATGCATTTTAAAAAGCCAGAGTCGATATTTTTAACAAACATCTGCTGCAGTGCCTGGGGCAATCGATGATAGATTTTTATTAATTCACATTATTTCTTTAGCCTATTTGTCATTCTGGAATATACACCATTTCAGGCTCGTTTGGGAATATATTTGTTCTTAGAAGCACTCTAAACGTGTTACGAGGGTGAAGGTCACAAAGCAAATATCCGTAACTTTGACTTGTAGCTTCTTTATAAACTTCCAAAAACTCCTTACGCTGATTCTGATTGATGAAGAATACGTTTATGTTAAGATGGTGGGAGAACACTGTAAATGTCTCGGCAAACGTTTTATCCATTTCCAACATGAGATCGTCAATTACAATGACAATTTCTTTTTAACGAATTAACGTCATATACGCCTTATGGAACAAAATATCATCTTGGTACTCGTTGAAAACTGACTGGTACGTCGAATAGCACGCATATTACTTTATGCACAAATCTTTAATGATTTTAAGCATAAACACAGTTTTACCACATCCTGTAGGGCCAGATATAATACACGTGGACGGGCTCGTGAACCTGAATTTTTCTACAGATTCCATCTCTAACACGTCACACCCCTAAGTGGAACATTTACAAAATATTATAAAAGTTTAATTGATGTTCCTTATACTCTACAATCTTGTTTTTCTTCTTCTTCCTCAGAACCGTGAATGACGAAGAGGTACAGCATGATGTCCCCACCATCCATATTACAGACGACCCCGATAACAGTGTAGTTATGGTTACAGACTCCACCGCCGCTGATGAACCCTCACCAGCGAAACCTGTAACTCCACCACGTGGCAGTTCAAAGTGGAGGCATGATGATGAAGGACCTTCCACGTCAGGTATAAAACGTGCCAGGAGTGCACCGGTTGCTAGACCCCCAGTAATAGACTCAACACATCCCTCTACGTCTTACGATACAACCCCCACACTTGCTCCCTCCTCAATTAAAGTTGTACCCCCTTATTCGTGTTCAATTCCAGGTACATCCTCCACAAGAGCAGCTTCTCGTGCTGTAGAGGAAGGTATAACATTCGAACTGCTGCGCACCGCTAACCCCACCCCGGCCCTGACATACTCAAGCTTGCAATGGTGTTGAACACGGTCTGAGACGCGTAGTTGAACGTATTGTGGAGTTTGTTCTTCAAAACAGCGACGAACGACGTGAAGTCTGGACGAGGTTATCCTTCGGGTTCGGGTCAGTTGACGGGGATGTAGATGATTTTTGGGTAGTAATATCATTCAGACGCTTGGCCGATGTAGATATAGAATATATCTTTGGGCGTATAATGCAGGCCTCTGAAAGTAGTACAGCCTTCAATATGGACAACTTCACGTTAGCTATTGACAGAGTATTCCGGGTTGCGGGTTATAGTACCACACCTTATTCTCTTAACTTCAATTCTCCAGTTATTTATAGAAAGCATATAAACGTCGATCGTGGTTGCGGCTTTATAGCAGTAGTCTTAGCTCATATGTTTTCTGTGATAAATACAATCGTGTATAATATCTGGCTGCCTACGGTTGTGCAGCGTGCCCGTAAACTGGCTTCAGATTGCAAGCTTGAGTTTGAGTGTAATATAGGTCCTGAAGAGCTGAGAATGGTAGAGCAGGAAATGAATGTTCGTATAGTTGTATTTGGAATGGATGATCGTCGTAGGACTGTGTATGTTTTTGAAAGCTGTGTGTGAGATCGTACAAGTAAAGCATGTATGTTATATGAAAGATGCTAAGCCTAAAAATAAACCCTCTATAACCCTGCACTACGGTATAGAAACTTACACAAACCCTGAAACAAAAGAGGTTATCCCACATCTAATTGTAAGCCAGATTATCTGCGATGAGTGCATGGAAGTCGAGTGTGGTGAATACTACAAACGTGGTAAACGAAAAAACGTTTTTAAAACGATCGCACACGACAGTCCTGTGAAACTCTTTGTATCCTATATTGTCAAGTTAGCGGACAAGTTCAAGAAAATTACTGTGTATGTTCTCGCCGATAAAGGGGCAAAATTTGACACACAGTTCCTTTATAAGAAACTACTTGAACACGAGTCATCGGAGATATTTACAGGCGACCCCTTGAAAAGAGGAAACAAACTTATACAACTGCAGATAAGAGGTAATGTTAAGTTTAAAGATACTTTATTATTCACAACTTGTAAACTACCCAAGCTACTCAAGGTGATGGGTATAGCCGCCGAAGTTTCAAAAGGGTATTTCCCTTACACTTTCCCCACTAGCGACACTTTAAATTACATTAATTTAACTACACAGCATGAGTGAGAGTGAGCGTGAATATTTTGACCGCTACAACAACAGTTTTAATGAAGATAATCCTTACAATATAGCTGATGAATGTGAACGTTATTGCGTGAATGATGTGAGCGTGCTTAGAGTATGTTTTCAGCCTTTAGAAGGATGTACATAGATCGTTTCAAATGCGATCCGCTGCAAGTCGCACTCACAATCGCATCATTGTGCTTTACTGTGTTTAAGAATACTTTCATGCCTAAAGACACCTTAGCCGTCATTCACAGAAACAACCCACGCAATTATGGGCACAAGGCTATTTACTGTCTCATACACATACAACATCAGACCGGAGTATACACAAAACACCCCTCAACACCGGAGAAGTACCCATTAAGGTCAGTGGTCGTGTTTTTGGGTTGATGGTCTAAACGAAGACCGTACCACTGGTGAGAAGACTGTACTCCTTTAACGGCTGCTGATAGCATGGATGCCTACGTCCTGAGTGTGGAATCGTAGGAGATATCCACGCTAGATCTCCTGCCGACAGTCTTGCATGGACCCGCACCCGCGATCAGCCAGTTCACTCACAAGATCTTGTGGTAGCATGAGTATGATGCACGGATGGAAACAGATGGACAGTACTCTGAAGAAATAAACACGATTAAGTGCTCAATGGTGTTGGATCCTCTCAATTGCGGTGATAGCTTGTTCGTAAGGCGTACAAACCCATTCAAGCTATACTTTCCGCCTATGGAGGGCGTGAAACTCCATTACTACGACTTCTGTCCTTTATATCCCTACGTGATGAAGAACAATCCGTACCTGTAGGTGCACCTAAAAACTGGTTGGACCTGAGCTGGCCACCATCGAGGTGTTCTCAACAAATTTGAGCAAGTACTATTTCGGACATTCTTTCGTAGACGTGCTACCCCGTCGCGATTTATGGATGCTGATCTTACCCGTCGTTATATATCACAAGCTCATGTTTCCCCTGTGCGTGAAGTGTGCAGAGGAGAACAATGCATCTTGTAATCATAAAACCAACCAACGGAAGGTAAAGAGCTGTCTGTACAAGTCCTGAGCTGTCCTTAGCCGTTCGCCATGGTTACAGAATATTGAAGATATGTGAGGTGTGGAGGTTTCAGAAGCTACCCAACCTTTTGACGCCGTATAAATACTTTTTTCAAGAATAAAGTAGGAGCATCAGGCTACCTGCGAGGGATTGAGAGCGAGGTTGAAAAATCGGCGTATATTCAGCGCTACCGCTACTGCGACCGTGAGCGTGAAGGGATACAACTTGACCGGGCCCATATTGTTGAGAACCCTAGCAAGCGTTTTAGTGCAAAGTTGTGCCTAAATAGTCTTTGGGGCAAGTTTGCAAAGAATACAGGCAAGGGGAACGTTTATTTTGCCCAGAGTTATAACGAGGTGTGGGATTATGCCAATGCCACCGATAAAGAGGTCATGGAGATCGTGAATGTAGGTAACACGTACATAATAAAGTACATCACCGAATTGGCCACAGATACCTCACTTGTTGCAAACATACCTGTAACCAGCTTCACAACGGCGTGCGCACGCATCAAGCTTTGGGGACTACTGTATTCTCTTGGCGGAGGGTGCTGTACGCTGACACAGATAGCGTAATATTCACAGAGAGGGAGGGTGAATACATGCCACCTATTGGGGAATTCCTCGGAGAGTTGACTGACGAGATCAAGGATGAGTATGGTGATGGTGCATACGCTCACTCCTTTGATAGGGCAAAAACCTCGGGGACGGGAGAGGGTGGGGGAAGGGAAGAGCTGAAATATATCGTGAAGGTGAAAGGTATCACGCTTAACCTGGCGAACCGACGGGTCGTTAACTTTGACTCATTGAAGGAGCTAGTGTGCTTAGGAGGTGAAGGTAACCAACCACCCCTACTGACTGTAGGGACCCACAATTTTCGGGCACAGAAACTCGGGGGCATGAAGGAACTTAGGGTACAAAGGTGTGCCGTAACAACTATAGGAAACGAAACATTACCAGGTGCCTGGTCCCTATGACACTGTACCCTTTGGGTACCATATATTTGATGTATATTATATATATATATATATATATATATATATATATATATATGTAAACATGAACAATGAATAATCCATATTCATTTTTACATGAGGAACCAAAGTCGCCTGATGCGAGTTTGGATAAAAATTTTATTCGTTGCTTTCTATTTTGTTTCAGTGTCACAACCATGCGACCTACCATTTCTATGGTTTAGTCGTATCCATATTTCTATTTTTGCATTTGTTAGAGAATTTAGTATAACAGGAATGGAACCCGTAGTTGTACTTAGTCCTTAATACCCACTCTTTGTCTCTAATTCGTCTCCTTTAATTTCTCCCAATAATGACGTCATAAAAGTAACCTAATTCCCTTCACGTTTTCCATACCTTGAATATGAATCACGTATCTAGTATGTGGATATCTTTCGTATTCAATGTATTGTAAATTCTTTAACATAATAAAAACCTTTACACTCTATACGTCATTATGTAAATGTTGTTCATTCATACATCCATGTCCCTTCTTGACCTTTATCTTTTGTTAATTTTATTAATTATTCATTCAGCTACCTATTGTGAACCTATTGTGTGACTATGTGTACAATAGTTTAGGCATTCGTACATGTCCACTGAGGAAGTACATAATTACCTTACATGTAAGTACGTTCACATGTATTCTTTTTACTCTTTCTTTTAAGTGCGTTCACCTCTTGCAATGAACTCGAAAACGCTTATGCAAGTGTACGCAATTCGATGATCACAGCATAAATTAAACATCTGAAAACGTAAAATCTCCTCTCGCTCTAATTCCAATATAAATATAAAAACACTGTAAGAATTGTAAGTGACTGATGTACTTAATAATGTAATTGATGTACCATACTTTAATGAAACTGTAATTAATGATAATAGTATGTAAAGTAATTAATGTATTTTAATAACGATAATTAACGATAATAAGCGAGTGTGGATTGGTTGGTAATTGTAATCATAATTGTAATAAACCAAAATTACAACGTACTCGGTGATGTACTTAAATTGTACACAATGTACTACTCTGAAATTATGTCGCCCTTTAGAAATGTACACACTCGGCGATATTATTTTTCTTATTATTATTTTCCTTTGAGATAAATTTTTATGTGCTTTTTACTTTGCCAAATAATTGGTGACTTGCTCTTTTTAAAATTTCTTAATCAATTTTAGATTTAGCTTAATAATGAATTCTGAGAAACTTTTTGCAATGTTCGTAAATTGTATACATTCTCTCTTCGTTATAAAAGATGAAGTCATGCCTTGCCTAAGCATTTAATTGTAAATCTTAAACCTTTAATTTTTACTCATATGCATATTTTAGTGTAAAGATGCATAGTTCAATTTCCACTTTTAGTTAACTTGGCAGATCATGATAACATCAGATCTGAAAATACGCGGTTTAAGATAAAAATATGGCTTCATCTTCAGATATCTTGTTTATTCATTTAAACATTACCACAGCTAAAAGATTTACTTTATTTTTAACTATTGTGCAAAATAATACAACCTATTAAACATTTAATAATGATGATGTTAGTAGATTCGGGGTATATAAACCCCAATAATTCCTTCCATGTTCATTCTGATACCAACTACCTGTAATATTTTAGCAGTAAATTACAGTAAAGAAAAGGTCTTTCTCTTCTCCTTCGAGCCGTGCTCTCTTCAGAAAACTTAGTCATTAAAATCTCCCAATACGTTACAAGAAGAATCGGAGAGAAACCTCAAAGAATTTAATAAGCCTCTCAGAATCCTCCGAGCCACTAAAGAAGAACTCAGAGAGTAGTATAGAAGAAACTACTGCAAGTAACAGATCCGTTGCTGCCTCCTAACCAGAACTCCCGTCGACTTCGAACCAATCCAGGGCAATGAACTCGAAAACGCTTATGCAAGTGTACGCAATTCGATGATCACAGCATAAATTAAATATCTGAAAACGTAAAATCTCCTCTCGCTCTAATTCCAATATAAATATAAAAACACTGTAAGAATTGTAAGTGACTGATGTACTTAATAATGTAATTGATGTACCATACTTTAATGAAACTGTAATTAATGATAATAGTATGTAAAGTAATTACTGTATTTTAATAACGATAATTAACGATAATAAGCGAGTGTGGATTGGTTGGTAATTGTAATCATAATTGTAATAAACCAAAATTACAACGTACTCGGTGATGTACTTAAATTGTACACAATGTATGTATATATATATATGCCTATTGTTAACAATATGTGTAATTTATTTATTACGTATCTTTGAATATGTTTGTTAAATAAATCAATGTTTCAATTAGGGTTTCATTTTCTCCTTTAAGTGTGTGTGTGTGTATGTGTGTGTGTGTGTGTGTGTGTGTGTAGAGAAAAATGTTCTAAGCTCCGCCCACTGTAAGATCAGGCAAAGGCTCACATGAATCCTGCTACTACCTGCGCAATCTCTGCCCATGCGTGCTCAGTTGACCGCAGCAAGCCCTGTATCTCAGACGTATATTTGAAGAAATCTCGCGTAGACGAAGAATAGTGATGGCTACCTTTGATATCGCGTGTTCGACTTTATAAAGTGGTATTCGGTAAAGACGGAAGATACGGCGAATACTGAAAGACGGCCTAGCCCTCCCTCCTTTGAGACTTTTAAGGCTACATTGAACCGTGCGAAGCTTGAGGAACAAGATGTTCAAATACTCTATGGATATTCTGGCGAGAGCATTGCCGGATTTCGCAGCACAAACGATGTAATGCACTACGTTGTAGTGCTAAACTGTATAAAAGTGTACATATACCGTGAAGTGAAAGAAACAACACGTGCAGAAAAGAAACAACGGGTATGGGTTGTGAGTCTTGTTGATGAGTTGTGTGACAGGCGGTATTATGCCATGCTGCATCATACCGAGGACGCGTACCCTGCGGCTGAAAATGTAAATCTTGTCATAATGGACAATCTGAAATACTTTTACCAATACATTCATATATATAATATATATATATATATATATATATATATATATATATATATATATATATCATGACGAGGTTCGTAGTGAGGTTGTGGCTAAAGGCCTGCGTGAGTTTTTAATAGAATTTAGAGACAAGTATCGACTGCAAAACAAAAAGGAAAAATACGGACACATGTTTCTCTCAAATAGTGCGCTGGATTGTTAATAAAATGTGTTTAGTTCGTATAAATGACAAAAATGTCTAGTGCGCAATCCGATAAAACATTAAAACCGATACTGCCCCATGCATCGGAAAAATTCTGATTGCCCGGTATAATGGGTACAAGTACTCGCACGATTCGTTCGTGCTGGAACAAATCCGTACACGAAACATTAACGCGTAGTATGACTCACTCCTCCACACCTGTCTCCAAGCGCACCGGTTGCTCATAGTCATCTCAGAGCTTGACCCGAATGAACGTGCACTCTCACAATAGAAAACGAGGGAGCTTCCTTTGAGCAGCATTCTCAATGCCGTATACGACGTGTCCGTGAAGAAGTCATTGCGTGTGTTCAGACATAAAACCGGTGCCATTAACTATGTACTTGAAACGACTTGTAGACAAGCAAACTCTGGTAAACGTAATGTTGTTTATTTAAGTGTTGAGGAGATGAATAGAGTTATCGTGATAGTTGAGAAGTGCGGTGAGGATCGTTGTAAAATACCTGCAGGTGTAGGTACAAGAAGAGAACAGATTAGTGATACCCCCTCAAACGCCATTGTTTGTAGGTTGTGTATAAATAACGATCAGCCATGCATTGATATACCACTGATGTGGAAGAATGCATCTGATAATAACGTTCTTGTCCCCACACGAAACCGCTTCATCCTCGACAGAAAGTTTGAAATCGTCGGTTTCCGCATGTTGAAGCCTTTATTAGACGCGCGTGTTACGGAAATGCTTTATTTTGATACGGTTCTTGAATACGCATACACAGATCTCCTCGATGGGTTTACCGAATGTTGGAATGAACATGGTGAGAATGGCCTAGAGCTGGATGCTTATTTAAAAAGTTTAGACTCCTTGAAATATCATGAACTTCATACAAAGGACTTGAGCGGTACAATGCAGAGCTCGCCTACACTGTTCACCCTGAAGAATTGTGTCTTTATATAATAAGCAGCTGTCGTTACAACTTAGAAGATTATTTCAACTTCCGCTACGTTGTGAAGAAGAGTTCACGATTGAAAAGCTCGGATCAGTAAGAAAAAAACCATCGATTGGAAAGGAGTGTTTATAAACTTGAATTTAATGATGTTGTGGCTTACGACACCCTCTTTGTGCCTGCTTTTGACCCAGCTCATCTGGTACCGTCCTGAGCCAGGCATCTAGTCTTCTCTTCAAGACTTCAACTTTGACTCCTGTAACGTTTCTGAGGTCCTTTGGAAGCTGGTTAAAAAGTCTTGGTCCCCTGACAACCAAGCTATTTTCCTTCAGTGTTGAGGTCCCTTGTCGGGCCTTTAATTTGGGAACACTACACATTTTGCCATTCCTATTTTTCAGTGTTTTCTGAATGGTAATTGGGTTTAGTTTTAGTTTTGGTACCAGTTTTTCGATCATTTTCCATATGTAGATTATGGTGTACCTCTCTTTTCTTCTTTCCAGGGAGTACAGATTGAACTTACTTAGTCTTTCCCAGTAGTTGAGTTCTTTGTAGCCATCAATCTTTGCTGTGAAATGTCTCTGCGTTTCTTCTAGTTTATCAGTTTCTTCCTTTTTATATGAGGACGTCAAAACTGAGCAGTATTCAAGTTTTCGTATGATCAGTGATCTCAGTAGGGGAATCATTACTGTACTGTCCCTTCTTTTGAACGTTCTTAGTACCTGTCCCGCTACTCTTTTTCCTTTATTTATCGCTATCTGATTTTGTGTTTCGAATTTCGCATCATCGGTCATTATTACCCCCAGATCGATTGCTTTCGTGCTTCTCTACATTTCCTCTCTATCTGGAGCATAATATGCAGTCTGTTTAAGTTCCTCTTTTCTACCATATCTTAAGAGCTGAAATTTCTCGGTGTTAAATGTTATGTTGTATCGTCTGCAAAGGATGTTACTATACTGTTGCTGATTACTCTACTGTCTATGTCTGTTAGCATCATAATGAACAGAAGTGGGGCCAGCACTGCACCTTGTGGTACCGAGCTGCGTTCTTCCGATTCTGATGATGATATACCTTGAATTTTGACGACCTATAGACTTTCTCTGAGGAAGTTGTAGATCCATTTTCCCACTTTTCCTGTTATTCCCATATACAGTATTTCATTTTATGTGCTATTATAACGTAATCACATTTGTCGAAAGCTTTAGAAAAATCTGTGTATATGACATCGTAGTTTTTATTGCATTCCAGTGCATCTAGGATATTGTTGTAGTGTTCTATTAGTTGTGATAGGCATGATCTACCTGATCGGAATCCGTGCTGATTTTCGTTGAATCTTTCAAGTGTCTCCAAGAAATCATAAATTTTCTCTCTAACTATTCTTTCAAATACTTTGGTGAGGTAAGACGTCAATGACAGCGGTCTATAGTTCTTTGCTTGAGATTTGTCCCCTCCTTTATATATAGGGACAATGTTTGCTCTTTTGAAGGTGCTCGGTATTTCCCCAGTGTGTAGGGATCTTCTCCATATCCAGTATAAAGGTGTAGCTATTTCATTTTTACAGTTTTTAATCAATAATGTGTTCCAATTTCCGGACCTGCAGTTGAATGTGGTTTCATTTGTCCTATAGCTCTCACTACATCTTCTGGGTAAAATCAAAGTCTGTCATACACTCTCCTTGCAATTTCTCTTCAAAGAATGCATCTATGTCAGGTATCGCTTTGTCACTTTTTGGGGTACTGAAAACTGATTCATACTGGGCTCTCAATGTTTCAGATATTTCTTTTAGATCGTCGGTTAGTTCATTATTTCTCGTCCTTAAGGGCCCAATAGCAGCGCGCGTTTTTGTTTTCCTTTTTGCATAGCTATAGAAGTCTTTTGGATTTTCCGTTATTGCTTCTATCGCCTTTTCCTCTTCCCTCTCTGTATGGTCCTTAATCAGGGCTTGTATTTCCCTATCGATACCCTCCAGTTTTTCTTGTATTACTTTCCTTGCATTATCTCTGCAGTTGGCTAACTTCGGCTCCACTCTCTTTCTTTTTCAGAATATTCTTCTCTTTTGTTTCTCTAGCCACCTCCTCTTTCCTTTTTGCTGTGATTTCGGAGCATATTTTTTCTAAAATTCTCAACGTTTTTTCTTCCAAGGTTGTTAGCATTCTTCATCTGTTTTATTCTCTAAAACTGTTCCCACTCTATTTGGGTGATGTGCGATCTGATTGCTTCATAATTTATAGTCTTGGAGTTTAAGTTAAAAACCCCAAATTTGCTTCTTTCCTCAATATGTGTATTGTCTTCTAATGTTGCCGTCATATTTATTGATATCTCGATTAAGTTGTGGTCTGAGATAATGGTTGGGGTTATTTTTATATCAGCAATCAAGTTCGTGTTATTCGTGAATACCTGATCTAGGCAGTTATTTTTTCTGGTATTTTGGGTTATCTCCTGTGTCAGCATAAACTCATTTGTGAGAGCCATGAACATTCCTATCCACCTTTTTGTATTTTATAAATGGGAAGTTAAAGTCTCCGCAGATCATTATATTGGTGGATGGAGGGTTTATGGCCTTTATTCGCTTCCTGATGTCATCAATGGCCTCCAAGAATTTTTCGGTTGTGGTGTTTGGAGGTCTATAGATGACTAATAGTATTACATTTAGTTTTTCTTTTTTCACTGCTAGGAGTTCCACAAAGCGTTTTGATTTACTTATTATCGTCTCTGTCATATGACCTTCATGTACATATATAGCGCAGCCACCTTTACGTCTCGTTGTTCTTTTCGTTCTGAGTACTGTAAGTTGAAGCCCTCTACATTTATCTCTTTCTTATCAATACAATGTTTGCAGTTTTCACAATTTCCTTGGCAATCCTTAAGATGAGTTTCTGTGAGGCATGTGATGTCCGCACTTGTTTCGTCCATAAATCTTTTCATGTACGAAACTTTGTTGAGTGATTGGTTTGGTCTTAATCCTTCAATATTAGCCAGGACAATATTTATGTTCTTTATTTTTCGTTGCCACTTGTGCATTTTAAGTTCGGTTTCCTTCGATATCGCTTGTTTTGTTGCCCTATGATCCTCCGAGAGAGATCCGTTTCCCCCTATCTTTTCTGGTAGCTTCTTGCCCAGAAGCGGTTTGGCTCGGGGATTTCCAGCTGTGTTAACTGCATGCGTTGGATGATATTTAGCAGCCGAATCGTGTCTGCGATGTTGAAAATTTTTTTTGTTCGCTTATTGTGTTCCTATTGTTAGTGTTATTACTGCTGTCATTTAAACTCCCACCTTTGTTCTTTGGGTACGTCAGATGTTGATAGTAGCATTTTTTCCCGTATTTTCAGGTTCTATATTTTGCGTAAGCCCTGCAGATGTCCGGGTGGTAGAATTTGTATCTCTCTCCAAATTTACAATGAACATTATTACAGAAGAAATTGCATATTGGGAGATGTTCATATATATATATATATATATATATATATATATATATATATATATTGTCCCCTTTTAAATCTGCAGTTATCTTTTATATAATATCTGCATATAATTCCTTCCCTATTAACTCGTGGCCTTTGTTTTTATGCTCCTTATTGGGGGACAGTTTCACTCCGTTTTCTTGATTGCCCTCTTGGCTTTTCCTATTTGTGCTACTTGTGTTATTGTCCTTCGTTGTCCTTATACTATCTGTTGTCTTTATACTCTCTTTCGACTGCATGGTTGATGGTTGTGTGACGGTATTTGATTTTTTTTCTACTTCGCCTTTCTTCGTTTCTTGTTTTCCTCTGTTCTTTATTCCCATTTTCCTCTTTCATTTTCTTCTCGTAGTCTCTTTCTGCTTTAAATACTGTAATATACAGTATGTATATATATATATATATATATATATATATATATATATATATATATATCATACATCCCTGGAGTTTACTGAATTGAAATCTCCAAGAGGGTATGGTATGGTACTCCTGGATCGGAAGGACCGTCTCTATGTCTGGCCTCGACCGTGACCACAGAGTACGCCGAGTAAAATTCGTGAAGGACTTGTAGATGCTTTCAAAAATCCCAAAAGTCAAAGAACAATGAAACACGTCGGCCGTTATTACTTTAATTTAATTTAGGCAAGATGGTTATTTTCAATAGTAAATTAAAAATTTCTTTACAGAAAGTTAATAAAGAGATTTCTTTTAATAAAAGTTTATAAGCACCGTAATAGTTAATCCTTAATTCAAAGATTAATCACAAATATACATTAAAGATTGCTTGTGCCTACTGCCTGTCTTTACAGTCAGACTTCAAGGCCAAAATTCCGATTAAACCCACTTTCCATATAAAAGTAATTTCTTAACGAACTGGATTTCCACTCCTCAGCCTGGAGATCCCTTCTAAGACCTTCTACCTAGTCTGTTCTGAGTCTGATCTTCCAAGTCGGATTCCTCCTTATATATAGTAGAATCCAACTTTCACATGGTCAGAAGCGTGTGAAAGTGTGTGAGACGCATGAGTGAACAAGATTCTCAAAGCTGAACCGTAGTATGTAACTTCCGGGCGAACAAGTACATATATATATATATAATATATATATATATATATATATATTGGTATCTGGTTTTACATATAGATGTACAGTTGCCCGGATATGTAATGTTTCTCGCCTCACATGCGACTCCGTACATGTGGCAACGCCGTAGCGATAGTCAAGGTACCCCAACTGGAGGAAGGTGGTCTGGAGGGGGGACAACCGAGTCCAACAACATATAACATTGACATACAGGTAAGGAGCCGTTCAAAAATTACGTAACGCTATTTTTGCCAAAACCTGCCCCACCCTGTAATGTTCCGTAACATGTGGAGTTTGGGGTGGGGGAAGTGTTACATAACATTTTAGAGGGGGGTGCCTATTCTAGCGTTACAGAACGTTCCTAGGGGCTCTGGGGGTGTCAAGTTTTAGCAAAAATAGCGTTATGTAATTTTTGAATGGCCCCTAATTATAATGTAAGGTCTGTGTTCATAAAGATAAACGATTAATATGATCGTGAACAGCGTTGAACTCCATGTTTACTAGTCTTTACAGTAATAAGGTTCCATTATGATCACTGCAAGTCTATATGAACAGATACCACAATACAACTTTTTATATACTAGTGAATTTGAACCAAAAATAGACATTACACAACCATCCTCCACACTCCCTTATTCCCTTTCCCGACTCACCAGTCTCGCGTATATTAAATCATTATGTAACAATACTAATAAAGCTGTTTGTAGAGTCCTTTTGTAGTTTTAAACCTTTACTAACTTACGAATCTACACGATTATATATATATATATATATATATATATAATATATATATATATATTATATAATGTATTGACATTGAGCGAGAAAAAGATTGAGACAGTGTGAGAGAGAGTGAGGTAGAGGGCAGAGAGAGTGAGGTAGAGGGGCAGAGAGAGTTAGTGGGAAATGGCTTATCGATTGTTACACAAAGAACTTGTTAACAGTTTCGATCTGAATAACAGTAACTGATTATCAAAATCACAGAAGAATAATCGACGGTTATACTAGCATAAACAGATTTTTATATACTTATAAATTCATACAATATTATACTAATGTTTGTGAAATGACGTTGATAGGCCAAACCGTGGTGTTTACATGGTTACTTGCTGTCGCCATCCAGGAGAGAGTACATATGAGCGTGTCAATGGAAACCGTAAGGTGACGGTTGCATGAAGCAGGATATCACCACCGGTTTGTGGCTGTTGCCTATTATATTAATAGTGTTTTCCAGATTGTATTTTATTGTCAGTGTGGAGAGATAACGATTTAATCACGATGGACAGATAAACCCATTAATGTTTTCCAGATTTCCTGTTGCATTATCAATGTGGAGATATTACTAGATCTTAACAAGGAATATATATCTACAATAAAACACCACTTCTTTATTACAACGAATATGCAATGGATGAGAATGTTTTACTAAATGGTTTATCATACAAAATGATAAAGTCATACAAAATGCTCACAATTTGCCATGAATTAACATAAATGGCACAGCTATATCTGGTTCATAGTTAGCATTTGGTTCATCCCCATTATTGTCTATTACAGCTTGTAATCTGTGTGGCATAGATGCAACATGGTTATGTATGATGTGTGGGTTCCTTCGAAACACCTCCCACTCAGCCATAGTGTCTGCTGGTCGGCTGGTCCGTTCCTTCCCAGGCTCCCACGAGTTCACCACATTCCCCCACACGTTCTGAATGGGGTTGAGGTCACACCCCTTACTAAGCGAGTCCAGTAGTTCTAGATTTCGCTGCTCCTCGAGCCACCTTCTAACAATCCTGGCGGTGTGGATGGGAGCGTTGTCCTGCAAATGGATTTTAAATATTAAAAGTAAAATTATATCTCATCCATACGCTTCATCAGTAACCACTATTCGAGATAGGTTTTAACCCCTATGTATTAGGGGTTTCTCTCAGCTAAATGTAATTGTGCGCCGTTATACAAATAATACAGTCTGCAGTTATCAAGAATAAAATCTTAAAGTGTCGTTATAGTACTAGAATAGTTAAAAAACAATTATATGACCATTATTTGTCCCATGTAAATGTGGAAACCAGACATACAAATGCGTGTAATACATAAATCTTACTCTAGTAATAGTATAATATTATATAACACAAATACAACATACCTGCATAAGGATAATCTGCATAGGATAGGACCATCAACGTCATTTCACAAACATTAGTATAATACTGTGTGAGTTTATAAGTATTTATACTGTAAACCAGGTTAATTTCGCGGCATCAAATTTTCGCTCTTTCATATCCTTGGACGAGTTTGCGGCATCATAATTTCGCGGTCAATAATTGCTAGTTATAATCTTACAGATTAAAATGACGTCATGAATGTCGACATTTATTCTGGAATGTGATTGGTCGAGGTTGAGGTCGTAATCAAGGCAAGTTTTACCTCTTGGTATGCGGATAAAGTTTCAGCAGCACTCAACGTAAATGAATCCCTCGGTAAGATAGATTTGAAGCTCTCCACACTGAAACCTATTCATGTTAAATGGATTGTCTCTGCATGGGATAACCTACACAAAATGAGGGAGACCATTCGGAAGGGTTGGGAAATTAGCGGCATTCATGACATTCTTGTTATACAGTAATAATACAGTAAAATTTAGAATGCTTTTACAGCTTTTAGTTTGCAATGTTTTGTTACAATATACTGAATTTACTTTTCAAATAAAGTATTTTAATGATCTAAGTTTTATTTTCTTGCTATCTTCCAAAGATTAGTGTAAAATGTAAAATTTTCGCCTGCTGGATATTTTCGCGTAAACTATAGCCTACGCGAAAAGCGCGAAAATTTTCTGCAGGCGAACATTTCGCATTCACTCGTATATAAAAAGGGATCAACTGAAGATCAGGGCTCCCAGCCTCAATTACCAAATGATATCTTCGTTAAAACTAACGAGAATATCACGCCTTAACCTAACCAATCGTCAAGGGCGTACAGTTGACCTAACCGGGCATTCAATTTAATTTTTTATTATATTTGGTACTGTAAAGCAAAAAACTAGAATACATGGGGTCTCTGATCTTCAGGTGATCCTATAAAAAGTTCGGTGCTCTTCTAATATGTGCTCTACCGCGAAACTGTGATCTACCATATTCCAATACGTGCTCTACCGTGAAACTAGCCTTATAAGGCTAACTAACGAAAATATCATGACTTAACCTAACCAATCGTTAGGTCAACTATACGCCCTTGACGATGGTTAGGTTAAGTCGTGATATTTTCGTTAGTTAGCCTTATAAGGCTAACTAACGTACCTGCTGCTAATCCGAATAATCTAAGGTAGATCACGTATTGGAATGTAAATTTTAAGGTAGAGCACATATTGGAAGAGCACCAAAAGTTCTATTGTAGTAGCTGTTCATATAGATTTCTATTAATCATAATTATTACTGTATAAGACTAGTAAACATGGAGTTCAACGCTGTTCACGATCATATTAATTGTTTATCTTTATGAACAGAGATATTACGTTATAATTATCTGCATGTCAATGACTGCACAATGCACATTCAATTGTCTTTTAGATATATATGTCTGTGTTATATGTTGTTGGACTTGGTTGTTCCCCCTCCACCACACCTTCCCCCAGCTGGGGTACCTTGACTAACACTGCGGCGTTTGCACATTTACAGAGTCACCTGTGAGGCGAGGAACATTACATATACGGGCAACTGTACATACTGTATATATGACTCATGTATTGACTTAAAGCTGTGTAAATAAACACTCAATCCCCTATCGCTCATCTAATCATACCTGACAACACTCTGATAACACTTCTCCTTCAGTTGCCGTTTGTCATCTTTTTCCTTTTTTTTTCCTTTCTCTTTCTCATTCCTCAACCTCTCACCTCACTTGAGGCACCTGGAAAAGTCCTACAGAAGTTTCATATTTCCTTCTGTAACTTCCTAAAGATAGTTCGTTTTGTTTTTTCCTAAAAATGAGATATTGACAATCTTATAATTTGTATAATACATCGCAGATACTAGTTAAATGCATTCGTTTCACTTATTCTATTGAGTATAAATTTTGTTTAAGTGACCTAGTTCATTAAATGACACTTTTTAACCAATGGAATGACGAGATGAGGAAGAATATGTTCTGGTTGAGTGATAGTCTTTTTTTCAAATTCGAGGCCAAAGAAATAGTCATGGATTAAATGTAGATTTATTCATAATACGAATAAATTTGAAATGATTTAGAACATAAATATTTAGAATTTTATTGTAATAAAAATGCTTCACCTTTAAATATGTTTGTCTTGAATGCGACAAATCTGACTTGTTGACCGCGCTAAAAATTTTAAAAATTATGAATTATAAAAATGCAGCTCTTTTGACTGTACACTTTCTTCACCATCTTATAATTATTGGTAAAAAATTTTCACCTAAGTTTTCTCATTAGTGGACTTGTTGGATAGAGTATGTAATTCAAAACGAATTTATATACCTTCTTCATTCTTCCGTCTTTATCAAGAGCTCTCGCATTTATGACGGTAATTTTCTTGGTTATATCTCGCAAAAGATCTGCAATTTGAACTTTAAAATTTGTCTTCAGATTTTTACTGTTGATAAAGTTTACATCCATGAAAACTTCATTGAAACATACAAAAGAGACGTCGAGTATTTTCAAATACCACCTTCAGTAAACACTGAATTGAAAGTGTCATGGTAACTTGATGGGAATATCTTGGAAAGTAAATTAATATTTCCTTAAGAGTTCTTGCATTGCATAAACGAGCATAACTGATTAAGATCAATCGGGAATACTAAATGTGTAAGCTATTATGCCTAATATATTCCCAGATCGATATGTGTCTTGAAAATAATCAGAAAACTGCTCAAAAAGGTTATCGTTGTAAGGTAGGGCTAAAAAATTATGTAGAAAAAGTCAAACCTCAAATAACTTACTATTGAAGCACTAACGGCTGTGTTACATTAAAGAACTAAAAACTTATCAATTTCCATCCTTTAATAAAACAACATCACAAACCCTGATTGAAACCTGGAAGTAGTGAACGAACCTGTCCGGAACCGGAAGAAGAGAAAACAAATATTTCCACATCAAAAACATCCTATTTTACTCTTTCTTATTATACGATAATAATATAGTTGCATGAGAAGTGGGATTGGAACCCACTCCCGAAAAATTATTTAATACATAACATCTAAAGTGAAAATTATTTCTTAATTATTAAGATAATTTTTAAATTAATTATAAATTTTAATTTTATAAGTAATAAATCAAGTCTGTTTACTCGTGTGAACTTCTCAAAGACTGCAAAAATGATTCGTGGGCTCTGTTTTGTGATGTGGAGCTGCTTAAGTGTACAGACTACGAATCTTCAGAACGAACTCCTATTTCAACGGTTAAAAGAGATCATTCCATCTGGATCAACGTACGTCTTCACGAAAAAAGCTCGATCTAACTCCTCATCTAGAGGAATTAAGAAATTGGGAACGCTGAAACTGCAAAATGACGCAGTGATAGCCAAATTAGAACACGACGAGATAACTACTCGTGTCTTGCAGAGGACAGTAAAAATCTTAAGGATTCAACTGATCGAAACAGGACTTAAACTTGTTCAGCATTATTCTCTCAGGGAAAGAAAAGGACCAACAACAAGGAGACGAAGACTAATCACCGTTGCAGGAGACTTCATGAATTAGCCTTCGGAACTGCTACCAAATCTCAGGTCGATGGCTTAATAGAACACGGTCAACAAATGAAAGAAAATGAACACTTGGTAACCAGTTTTAAGAATTATGTAACCATGCTCAATGTTTTGATACATCAAATTTCTTCACTATGAGAGTATGTATTACTTCTGAAGACAAACTACAACAACTTCCATGATAACGCCCGTGCCTGCTTCCTCAACCAACGTAGAATCGACGACAAACATTCCTACATCACGTTCTTGAACGCGCTAGTACAACACTTAGAAGTAAATATAAAGGGCACAAGTACCGAATAACTAAGTTAAAATCTTCTTTACTCAATACGCTGCACGGATCTTAAGATTCCCATTTATTTTCACCAGAATTCTGCTTGGAAATCTTAAATAATGTAGACTCGCAGTAGTCGGCGAACAGGGGTAAATTACCCCAAATGGGGGTACATTTAAAAATTTTTGGGTAATGCGTGCGGTATGAGAGACACCATATGCAACAATTTTAAGAGCAATTGGCTTGTTTTTGTTTACTTTGAAGTCTGGGGGTAATTTCATTTTACTCAAATAGATTTTTGGGTAATACCCAAAAAAGTTCCCCGACCCATGATGTAGAGGATAAAGTAAGATCACTCCTTCCTTACACCGTATCCAAGTTTACACTACTTTTTTATTTCGTCTTGTTATCATAAATCAAGATTAATCCACATCTACTCCGAATTGTCGTCCTACTACCTCTAAGAGTTATAGAAAGGAAAATGATTTTTTTTTAAATAAATCACCTACCTGTATGGACCAGCACAGAAGATATCTTTGTGGATGTAATTCCAGCTCCGAAGTATATAGGTGCAGCTGACGACCGGCAAATTTATTTGCCAATGAACTCTATTGATAATTGCATCAAAATCGAAAGTACATATTGCAATGCTCTTACTGTCATATCTTCTTATCGAATTCTCCAACGTGTTTAATACAAATTTCAAGAATATAAGCACAACAGATCTTATAGCTTGTATTAGAAAACTCAGAAAGGACTTTCACCTACCTTTTATTCGAAAAAAAGAGCTAAATATATTTTAGTTTCTCTAATTCATCAAATGTAGTTTTGGAATGTGAAAATACCAAATCCAAAATATCTTATTACTTCGTTTTGGATTTTTTTATGCTACAAAATGAATGCATAGCTATCACTTCTCTGTAAGAATTAATTCATTTATAGAATTAGGGATAATCGAAACTTAACCATAACCACATTCCAAGCTCCTTCTTAGGCCGATCCCGATCCCGAACTCATATCGTCTTCATATCTGCAGAAAAAGCATTTCTCATAGAACATGTCAAAATGTCACTTCCTAATGGAACTGGATGTAAAGCGTGTTTCACAATTTCTTAAACATGTGTATCTATAAGGTAATCTCATTCACACTCTTCATTTCATATAGTAATCTCATTATCTCTTCATTTCATATAGTAATCTCATTATACTCTTCATTTCATATAGTAATCTCATTATACTCTTCATTTCATATTACCGTAATAGCCTTCTACCACACCAGAAGGTACTGCTGCAAGAAACAAGAACCTCCATCAACCAGTTCTCTTAGAACTCACCGACGCTTAGTTAGGGTTACGATCCTCCAATTTCACCTCGAAATCCCATTAGAAGAACTAATCTTGTAGAATCAGAATGCCGTTCTTTACCAGCAACCACAAGACAAGCTTGTCGTCCATTGCAAACAGAAACTCAAAGAATACCATTACGTCTAAATCTACCCGCCTTTGGAATAACAGAACCATATAGAAATCCCCAATATCTTCAATGGAAGGCTATGGAGTATCCGATGCAGTTTCTACTGCCTAAAAGTTTTATTTATTATAGCAAATTGGTAAGACGTATTTAGATATTTGGGCGATTAATTATGTTAGCCGAAATCCGTATAGGGATTCAACTAAATCTAACCTAACCTAACCTAACGCACCTAACCTAACTTACCAAAAAACACTTGCATGTGGTTCGATGCTCTGTTGGACGATTTATTTGGAGCCCAGTGAATTTAGACTACTAGAACACTGTTCAAGAAATTTTTTTTTCTCAGATGATAGTAGTTGTTTTCTTTGCATTTTTCATCTCTGAATACGAAAATGATAATGAAATTTTGCTATCACGACAGGTTTTCGAGAAATTTGGGGCTCAATTCTTGACCAAATTTGTATATAGATGATAAATTGAACAAATTATTAAAACTGCATCTACCCCAAAGCTAAAAGTATCCAAGCAGAAAATGTTTTAGCTAATGTAGGATGATGTAATTTCTGCTGACACGTTCTGCTCTTGGGTTACAGCTTCTTGGTTTACAGCTTGGATATACAAAATATTGCAGTTTTCTTTGTGAATGGGACAGCAGAGCAAAGAATTATCATTATACGGTTAAGAACTAGCCACCTCATCAATCTTTCAATGCTGGACAAAAAAGTGTTGCGTGCCATAAATTTGTGGATCCTGAAAAAATTTACTTGCCACCTTTACACGCCAAACTAGGATTGATGAAAACTTTTGTTAAGTCAATGGACAGAGCAGGAGATAGATTCCAGTACTCGAAACAAAAATTTCATCTGATTAGTGGTGCCAAAATAAAAGGGAATTTTCGTTGCTCCACAAATAAATGAGTTGATGAAAGATGGTGCCTTGATGAAGTCCTGAATGAATCTGAAAAAAACATCTTGAAATGCTTTCAAAGCAGTGACCCACAATTTTTTAGGTATCAAAAAATTCGCCTAAACTATACAGAATTGGTTGGCGAACTTCTCCAAGCTTACAGATCATTCTGATGTCATATGAGTTTAAAAATTAATTTTTTGCATTCGCAATTGAATTTTTTTCCAGCCAAAGCTGAGAGATGTTATCGATGAACATTGAGAGCGGTTTCATCAGGAAATTTCTACGATGAAGAAACTACAATATATCAGGACAAGTGGAGTCCAAACATGCTGGCTGATTACCGCTGGACGCTGATAAGGATAGCCTCAGATGTCACTTACAAGCGAAAATCATCAAGAAAAACATTTTAAATACATAAAAAAACATTTTAATATTGTCCTTGTATCTAGATTATTCTATTATATTCGAATATAAAAAAGTGACTTTTTCAAAAACCTGACGTGATAGCAAAATTTCGTGGTCATTTTCATAATTAGCTTGCAAAAATCTACAGGAATCACCAAACTTCATTTGAGAAGAAAAGGAAAAGTTAAAATTTGTTGAACAGTGAAATTAATCGCCCAACTATCTAATTATATGCAACACGAACTAGTCCCATGTTTAAAATAGGAAAGCCAAAATTCTAAGGTAATACTCCAACCTCACCTAAAAAAATCTACTTACATGTGGTTGTATGCTCTATTAAAAGTCTAATAAGCAAATTATTTTTTTTTAAATAAAACAAAAAATTGTTATTCTCAACCTTAACGTTACTCCTCTTATGTATTTATTTCTTTACTTAATCTTTCCTTTCATATTTACTTGTTTTTATTTATTATTTTCATATGATTTTTAATTAAAATAATTAGTTTAATTTAAATAATTTAATTTTAAAATAAGGTATAAAATATATTAATGACTTATTTCTTTTGTTCAGTCTGAAATATTACATATTTACAAACTTAAATTTGATTTGTTTTAAATATTAACATTAATTTTTATAATAGTTCTTTGGTACAAAACACGGTCACTTTATTAAAATGTCTGTTTCTTAAAGTAATTGAAATATAGTAAAACTGAGAAAATCATTTTTTTATTAATTTTCTTAATAAGAGGGTAGAATTGGTGTATATTGGTAAAACCGTCCGTTATATAATCGTGGATTTTCCCAGGTGACGTTTATGCAAACAGAATATCCTTTTAGATCCCTAATTTATGTAAACTCTTTGCTCCATTAGTCTATAAAAGATCGTGTAACTTAGCGAGAGTTAGTGATTACTTACTTCAGGGAAGACTGGCCAAAAGAGAGATAAATATAGGGAGAACTCTCTCCCGAAATATCTTACTTATTTTAGAGAAATTTAGAGAAAGTAAAATCTCAAATAATTCAACTAACCCTTATTATTATTGGAGCACCACTGATAATTTTATGTTAAAGAGAAACTAAGAAACTTGTTAATTTCGAGCTTTGATTAAAACAACATCAAAAAACCTGACTGAAATCCTGAAAGTAGTTCAATGCCGAGAACCTGAAAAAGAGAAAAATATTTCCACATCAAAAAGCTTTATACAATTTATTATTATTATTATAATTACACTGCCCAACACGAATTTTGCTGATTTAATTCTAACACCTGTTTTTAGGTAACTTTGGTGTGCTGATTTAAAAAATCACCTTAGTTTTTGCTTATCACGTCAGGTTTTCGAGCAATCAAATTTGGATATTTTGGAGATATCGCATTTTGGCAGGGTTATGCCCAATTTTTTTTCTTTTCAAAAAATAAGTTTTTACATACTCAGAATCAGCATGGAAAAGTAAACAATTGTGCAGGGAGTGAACTTTAATATACAATGGTAATATTGACACAAATTTATTAAAAGTATTTAAATAAGCAAAAAATGAATCCATATTAAAGCAAGCACGGGACCAGTTTTCTTAACATTGTCTTTTTCTTGTTTTCTTACTTTTCAGTGCTGATAAATTTTCTCTTATAGGACTTCCTAGAATGAGAGATGTCAAGACAATCTCTTTGCAGGCTCCAGCAGTAGTCAGCCATCATATGGGTATTCCATCTTCCTTGGTATCGTTCTTCCATCACTTTGATATCTTGGTGGAACCTTTCACCTTGCTCTTCACTAACATCACCAAGATTTTCTGGAAATTTATCCAGATGACTGTTGAGATAGTGAACTTTAATGCTCATGTTGCAACCCAACTGCTGAAAGTTTACAAGTAAATCCTTTACAAGATCTTTATAATTTTCAGACTTTTTGTTTCCTAGGAAGTTCTTAACTACTGCCACAAAAGCATTCCAAGCTCTTGCCTCCGTTTCGGTCATTGAGTTACTGAACTGCGGATCTTTCATCAGTTTTCTTATCTGGGGACCATCGAATATACCAGCTTTAAACTTCTCATCACTAAGACCTGGAAAGGCTGCACATATGTAATTAAAGCGATCACCTTCTTTATTCAAAGCTTTTACAAACTGCTTCATAAGCCCAAGTTTGATGTGGAATGGTGGAAAAATGATCTTTTCTCGATCCACCAATGGCTCGTTTACAATATTTTTATCTCCTACATTTAAATTTTGCCGTAGTGGCCACTTTTCCTTATCAATTTTGATAAGCGCCCTTCATGGATCACCCAAAATAGGCATATTGCATTGTACGAAAACCTGATGTGATGGACAAAATCTAAGGTGATTTTTGAAATCAGCACATCAATATTATCCAGAAACAGGTCTTAGAATTAAATCAGCAGCAAAAAATGTTTTTTTTTGCTGGGCAGTGTTATTATTATTGTCTTTCTGCCATCTCTGACTGGGGCAGAGAAAACCTTGTGGCTTTCAATACCTCAAAAACTCGGTTCCTCCATCTTTCTACTCGTCACAATCTTCTACACGACTATCCCCTTACCTTCAACAACACACAACTCAATCTTTCCTCTTCTCTTAACACTCTTGGCGCTTCCTTTTCTTGTTATTTTTCCTGGAAAATCACATATATTCTCCAAAATAGTTTCTAAGAGGTTAGGTGTGCTGTGCCGCTTCCCCATTTTCTTCACCCCGATTCAGTTGCTGACTCTCTACAGGAGTTTTGTCTGCCCCTTTATGGAGTATGCTTCTCATGTATGGGGTGGCTCAACCCACACAGCCGTACTTGACCGGGTGGAATCAAAGGGTTCTAGTCTTCTCAGTTTCCCGCCTTTTATTGACTGTCTTCAATCTCTTCGCCGCAATGTTGCCTCATTCTCTCTTTACTATCGCTATTATAATGAACACTGCTCTTCTGAACTCTCTAACTGCATGCCTCCTCCTTTAAGGAGAGCACGCAGCACCAGACTTTCGACACTTTCTCATTCCTTTTGGCAAGGGTTAATCGGTATTTTCAATCTTTCCTTTACTCAACCGGTCAAATCTGGAGCCACGTTCCTCAGTCCATCTTTTTTCCTGTCTATGACCTCCAATCTTTGAAATGCAGAGTATCAAGGCATCTCGAAAACCATGAACCTTGATTTTGGCTCTCTTCTTCTTTTATGGGGGTGGGGCGCTTTTGCGGGCACTTGCCCTTGGCCCCTCCTTCCTGCATAAAAGAAAATACATATATACGAGAAGCTCTCAACATTACTGTCGAGTATATATTACAGATCGTCAGCACATTAACAAGGTTTCCGTAAGCAGTTCATCACCACTGAATCAACAATGCTTTGTTTTATCATACAGTATTTCAGTGTGTTGGGCAATTTACAATTTGTCCACGATGGATTGTTATTAGGTTGCAGTGTACAGACACTCCCAACTATATAAGTTTATAGGTCCGGGTGTATGATTCCTCAGGATGCAAGCTTCTATATCCTTTCTCAGGCAACACAAATGCATCCGTTCTAATCACTAAAACAATCACACCACGTCAGAACTACGCGATACGCCTTCCGCTAATTTATACAAGTCTGTATATTGTTTGTATGTTTTAATTCATATTGTGTTTATTTCCACATCATATTAGAAAAAAAGAATGTTCCCTTGTGTCTCAAAAGTACATCATGTAAATACTTTTTTCGTCTTCCAAGTTCCAGTAATATCTGATCGTAGGAATTAAAACAACTTTTTTTAAGACTCCATTATCGCTTAGTTTTTAGGTATTTAATCAATTTACTTTCGGTGAATAATACTATAATTTAGTCTACATTTGTAATAACAAAAAAAAAATACCCACAAAAACTGTACTTCTTCTGACAGTAATTATTATTTTTAAATTGCTCAGTTAATATTTTGTATATATACGAGGGCCACTCAATATATTTTGACCCACCTTTTTTTTTTCCTTCCAAGTTTCCTTGTAAGTTCCAGAAATTTTGTACACAAGTAGTTACATACCTTTTTTACAAATTTTTATTTTTCATCCTTTTCTACGGCTTTCCTCCACCTCAAAACAAGGGCCTTTATTCCTTGTTGGCAAAAGTCCACTGGGTTCTGCTGGAGCCACCTCTTACCCTCCTTCACAACCTCATCGTCACTCTGAAGCTTTCTTCCACGAATAGCATCCTCCATTGGCCCAAACAAATGGAAGTCTGAAGGTGCCATATCCGGGCTGTATGGAGGGTGGGCTAACACAGTCAAGCGCATTTTTTTGATGGCCTCTCTTGTTTGCAAACTGTTGTGTGGTCTTGCGTTATCGTGCAAAAGAAGGACATCTTCCAGTTTTCTCTCCGGTCGAACTCGCTTTATACCTCTCTAGAGTCTCTGTAGGGTAGAAATATATGCCTCTGAGTTGATTGTTTGTCCTTTCTTCATAATGTCTACCAGAATCACCCCTTTCATGTCCCAGAAGATGGTGGCCATAACCTTTCCTGCAGAGGGAGCCATTTTGAACTTTTTTTTACGTGCGGAATCTGCGTGATTCCACTCCATGGATTGGCGTTTTGTTTCAAGTTCAAAGTGGCGTACTGAAGTCTCATCTCCAGTCACAATTCGCGAAAGGAAGTCATCCCCTTCTGTCTAGTATCGAATCAACGACTCGGAAGCAATTTCTTTTCATTGGACTTTATGATCTTCAGTCAGTTTGCGAGGAACAAACCGTGAACACACTTTTGAGTATCCCAGTCCTTGTATGTGACGTGCCGATTTGATCGAATGATGCTGTTACCACGTTGCACAGTGTGAGATGTGAGAGCCGATGCCGGGCGACCGCTGCGTGGCTCATCATCGAGGCTGGCTATGGTGGCGAAACGTCCGGCTTTAGGCCGGACAATCCGCCTTTTGAGTACTCTGTCCTCCATCCGGAGCCACCTTGAGCCGGACGTTAATTTTTCCTCCTTTTTGGGGTCTGCCTAAAAAGAATTATATAAATTACCTCAGGTACACTTAAAATAACGGGTACTGAAGGCCATAATAACCGTTAACGTATTTTTATTATACAGTATGTAGTTGGCAACACTGCTGATAAGCCGCATTTGTTTTCAATTTCATGACTACTAGTCGGACAGTCATTCTGCCCAAGGAGTAAAAATGAATATTCATTTCTTTGAGTTATATACCATATTAGGGTGTGTCAATTTGGGAGGTGAAAATTAATTTTTGCCAATTCCTTCACTGAGGGGTTTTAAAAATATGTTTTTGGATGTGAAGAATTCAAATCTGCTATTATTTTTGTGATTGCTCAACACTTAGCTTGGTAAATCTACGTTTGATTAAAAAGCACATAAATTGCTCTCGGAAAACAACATTTATTAATTTTAGCTTCTCAAAATGTCAGGTAATGCTATAAAAATTTTAGTTTCTCTGCATAAAACATATCCTAATAATCATAAAACATATCCTTGTAATCATAAAACAACATTAGAAAGTAATGACATCAGTAAAAAAAAATATTTAAACAACAAGTTTCATCAAGTCTTGCTTTGATTCGTTCTTGGACATCAGCCGCCGACTTGCTTCTTGGCCTCTGATATAGCCCTCACGTTTCTCATGTGTATACACCCTGCCTGCTGCCTCTGTGACTTGTTTCACACACCTCTCTATTGACTGAGCATGACAGGGCCACTGTGGAACTTGCATAGGCTTGTCAAAGAACTTCTTTACTTCCGCTGTAGTCAGTTTACATGTCAAAGGAGGTTCAAATACCCCGTCAGACCAGTCTGTCAGCTCCAACACGGAAGAAGCACTGGGGTTGATGGAAGGTGTCTTCCTGGGACGTACAGAAAGATCTCCAAGTGTGTCATCATCTCCACCCCTCATGTCAACAATCTTTTGGACACCAGCTCTCCTCTCCTCACTGTCATCTGAGCACAAGAGTGTCTGGATTATCATTTCGCTGAATGCATACCATGCTGAGCGCTTGATGGTTGGCAAAACAGCATCCACTACAGCCTTCTTTTGCAGCCTAACTAGCCGCAGCTGAAACAAGATGTGGCGTGGGCCTTCCACCCAAGAGTGTTTTACTTTGATGTTGAACCAACAGGGGTAGTACACACCAACAATGTATTCCACTATCAGTCTTAAGTTGTTGAGGGTTTTGCATTTAAGGCCATGTTTTGAAACCCATATGCGACAAAGCCTGTTTGCTGTTGTCAGCCACCTTGAATGGCTCACTGGACCAATTTCAAGAAGGGCCAGATCTGTGGGAAGTTCTCCTGTCCTTATGGCCTGTGTGATCCTATACCCGTACGCTTGATCAGTAGAGAGATCCTTTACGACAGTGTCACTCAGTGAAGTAAGAGGCTCTCCAATTGAGAGTTTGGTGAATGAAGGATCAATTTCAAGTTCGGTTGCAGTGTCTAGCATCTTGCCAATGTTACCTGTCCACTTGTTGTTAGACAAGGTCTTCCCATCCAGTGCTGTGATCAAGTGTCGCAGGGGTAACTCGTTAGTGTGGAGGGCACAAACCAACCAGATCAGCTTACGGCAAAGCTTGACCTCTACCCAATGCATGGAACCACCCTCCCAGCCAGTGTTAACATTTGTAGAATCACCTCTAATGGCCTGCAGGCTTTTATCAATGCCCTTCTTCATGAAATCTACAAGATTATCAGCAATAACTTCAGCAGGTTTTTTTCTCGTTGAGCCTCTCTCAGGAGTGAAGTGGTAGAGATATCTTCCACCTGGCTCACTGCACACAGAATAATGCTCTTCTTTGATGATGCTGGGGAACTGACGATCTGAATTGCCTGCTTTCAGCATAACTTTAGTTGTATCTTGACGGCCGTCAAAGAAGATGCAGTCAATTTCACCCTTCTTACAAAGATCATCAAATTCCTGATCCAGGGATCTCATAACTTTTTCTTGGGCCCTCTTGACTTTATTGTGATCAACTACAAGTCTCTTGTCTTCTTCAGTGATCAAGCCAGCATCCATAAAGGCAGTAGTGGTGATGGCAGCTGTGGCACGCAGGCCAACACCATATCTGTTGCTATGCATAGCAACATTAGGTATTTCTAATGTGTTGTACTCTGGCTTTTTATTGGAAGTTGAAGACGTGCTTGGTATTTCTAATGTCACTTCATAACTTCCATCCTTTCCATCTTGAGCATCAGCTATTTGTTCTTCATTTTCATCATCAGAGAAAATTATTTCATTTGATGGCATTGAAATATCCTGCTTACTTGTCTGCTTATATTCAACAAGCCTTCTTCTTTCGTCTTCTTGCCGCTTCTGCTTTTTGACTTGTCTGTTGTGCTCAGGTTGATCTGGCAAGCCAATCTGATGTGGCCCAATAGAACCAGACTTGTCTCTCTGACCTTTAATGAAAGCAAGTTCCTTCACAGGGATCTTCATCTCCCTAGGGCATGTACAGTTAATGTGTTTCGTTTTTGCAACCAGCATCTGCAAGGCAGCCAAATTCAGAGCAGAGAACAATTTTACACTTGCAACTGAGGATGTCAAAAAGCTTGTCAAGTTTTGCAATGAAAGCCTCTTTGACATGTAGCTTTCCTCTCCCAAGAGATATGTTTTTGGCCTGCTCCCAGCTCTCTTGGATCTTGTTTAAGATTGTGACTCGTGAATTTACAACGGGGGCTACAAAAGAACTGTTTGCTCGTTCCCACTTTTCAAGCACTTTAGGGTAAATGTCCTTTGCAAGACTGGCTGCTGGTAGTTTCTCACATCCTCACCACTTTGTTCTCTTAGCAGTATCCCATATTTCAGAACGTCTCGCAGAGTTGGGAGTTCAGAGGGCAACAACTCTCTACCAGTTCCAATTAGGTTGCTCATATGTGTAAATGTCCCCAGTCTTGTCCTCCTTTTAGAAGCCATTGTAGGTCAATTCCCACTGGTTAGGATTGTAGCACTGACGGACAAGTAATCTTCAGCACACTGATGAATATGTTTCAACCTGTGAAATAAGCAAAAACAGCAGTGCATTATATATACAGCATATATAATTATTAATATAATAATTATTATATAATTCCACAAAAAAGTAAAAAAAGTCACTATTTTTATGTAGCTTCTTACCAAGCAAAACTAAATTATATTAAATTAACAAAAATATCTTTAGAATTCCTAAGTCATGCTGCAACTTTTTAGCACCCCTCATATTTGGAATTTGAAAGTTGAAAAATTCGACACACCCTAATACCATATGTCCCACAAAAAAGTACACCCAACTTTAGATTGTACTAACTCCTCCAAAAATTGAGATATTTTGGATCTGTTTGTTTGATTTAAT
>JAJOZX010015156.1:0-53259 GCA_023014485.1 Bathynomus jamesi
AAACTATTTCATTACGTAAGTGCAAACTATGCTATTTAGTCTTAATCATTTTTGCTTCCTAATATATCTAGCTCATGCATTTATTCAGTTACTTGAACAATCCTATCAGCTAATCTGTCCCTCGAAATTGTAAAATACACACTAGACCACAGGTCTATACATCATCGATTACGTAATTCTATTTTTACCTACAATAGTCAATAAAAATTAGCTTATAGATTGTACGATTTACATCCCACAGAAAAAAAAAAAAAAAATTTGGTAAAAAATTTTAACAATATCATTCTTTGTCTAAATTGTTTATCTAAATTAAAGTATTAATCTTTGAATTCTTTTATATTATATAATAACACTTGTTCTGTATAAAACTTGTATTGTAAAAAAGAATGTCGCCATCTAACTTGAATTACTTACGATGTTATTTTCTCAATTGTATTATATTGTATTATATTCTTGTATTAATACCATTTTGGAGGGAGAAATACTGTAAAAAGTGAACACTGAACAATTCCTACACCATCATTATATGGATTCATTGTCTTCATGCAGAACTTATGTTCGTATAGTTTTATGTTGAATGTTCATTTTTACATAAGAAACCAAAATCGCCTAAGCGAGTTTTTGGATAGAATTTCGATTTATACTTCTTTATTCATTACTGTATTTCCCTAATTCATCTTAATTCATGTTCTTTCTTGACCGCTATCCTTTATTAATTTTATTACTTATTCATTCATCTCCCTATTGTCTACTTATGCCCTATCAACTTATCAGTCTATTTTTACTCGTGTCAATCTATGAAACGCAAAACTTTTGCCTTCGTTCGAAAACGTTCCCGTATTATATTTTTTTCATTTTTATTTTTAAGTGCGTTCACCCCTAAAGATATTCATAAATGCTTGTAAGTTATTCTCGAATTCAGCTGACAGACAGAATCGAGCGCTTCAAAGATAAAATACCTCCGATAGCATATTATTTCGTAAATAAATTATCTCGTAAGTGCCATGTACTTTGTATTATATTTCTAAACATCTTAATTGTCTATTAATATGGAACACTGTAAAAACAAAAAGTTATAGTAACTGTTTAATTATAATTAACTGTAATACTTTTAATTTAATATAATGTAATGTACTTTAATGAAACTGTACTTAATGATGTAATGTACTAAATGACGTAGTCAATGTACTTTAATGGAATTGTAGTTAACGATAATAAATGAATTGGTAATTATAATCATAGTTACAGTAGACCAAAATTACAATGTACTCAATGTCCGACCCGACATTATGTCGCCATAAGGAATGTAGAATCGGCAATACTGTTGTTATTTTTTTTATTATATTTTCATTTGGAATTAATTTTGATGTGCTTTCTACTTTGCCAAATAATTGATGACCTGTTCTTTTTTTAAAATCTCATAATCATCTTTTTAGATTTAGCTGAATAATGAATCCTGAGTAACTTTTGCCATGTCATGTTTTGTATA
Organism: Bathynomus jamesi; assembly: GCA_023014485.1. Classification (NCBI taxonomy): domain Eukaryota; kingdom Metazoa; phylum Arthropoda; class Malacostraca; order Isopoda; family Cirolanidae; genus Bathynomus; species Bathynomus jamesi. The sequence continues at coordinate 1,490 of JAJOZX010015156.1, forward strand.
CATTCTTTCTTCGTTATAAAAGATGAAGTCATGTCTTGCCTAAGCATTTAATTGTAAATCTTAAACCTTTAATTTTTACTCATATGCATATTTTAGTGTAAAGATGCATAGTTCAATTTCCACTTTTAGTTAACTTGGCAGATCATGATAACATCAGATCTGAAAATACGCAATTTAAGATAAAAATATGGCTTCATCTTCAAATATCTTGTTTATTCGTTTAAACCTTACCACAGCTAAAAGATTTACTTTCTTTTCAAATATTGTGCACAAATAATGCAGCCTCTTCAACATTTAATAATGATGATGTTAGTAGAATTGGAGTATATAAAGCCCACCAATTTCTTCCATGTTTGTTCTGATTCCAACTACGAGGCTGAGCATTACCTGTAACAGTTTAGGAGTAAAACACAGTAAGAAAAAGTCTTTATCTTCTCCTTCGAGCCGTGCTCTCTTCAGAAAACTTAGTCATTAGAATCTCCCGATAAGTTACAAGAAGAATCGGGGAGAAACCTCAAACAATTTAATAAGCCTCTCAGAATCCTCCGAGCCACTATAGAAGAACTCGGAGAGTAGTATAGAAGAAACTACTGCAAGTAACAGATCCGTTGCTGCCTCCTAACCAGAACCCCCGTCGACTTCGAACCAACCCAGGGCCATAGACGGAGGGGTTAACATTGTGGCGACCCTGCCAGGATAAGAAAAAGATTTTTAGAAGAAGATTTTTAAAAGAAGATTTTAACAAGAAGATTTTAAGAAGAGGCCACTCTTTGGCCAAGATAGAAATTACCCTGCATCAGGATAAACACATAGAAGAAGAGGATCTTAACAACTGGCGACCCTTTAACCAGGATCTTCACGACTCCAGGATTCTTCTAGTCTTCCAGACCCTGGAACCAGAACCAACACCCAGTTGACCAGCGTGTCACGACTTCTAGTTCGTCACATCCACCCTTGAACCGGTGCGTCACGACTTCTAGTTCGTCACATCCACCCAGTTGACCGGCGCGTCACGACTTCTAGTTCGTCACATCCACCCAGTTGACCGGCGTGTCACGACTTCTAGTTCGTCACATCCACCCTTGAACCGGTGCTTCACGACTCCAAGTTCTCCACGCCTAGTTTTCATCCAGGAACAAGTGGCCAGCAAGACACGTCTTCAGGACACGTCTCTAAGGATTTCGCCGTAGGAATCTTGTTAAGTACAAAACTCTTTTTTAAAATAATTTCTAAACATTTGAAAAGTCATTATTATTAACAATTAATATTTAGTATTGACCCAGTATTAACACAAAACACAGTGAACACTTCAGACACCAGTGATACATTTTTGTTTTATTGAAAACAATATTGTCACAGAATTATTTTCAGTTATTTTCAGTTATTTTTACTATTCTAGTTAGTATAGTATAATTTTATTTTATGTATCAAACATAATAGTATCGTACCTTCGTGTACATTCGAGTGAAATGTTTACATTTTATATTTTTGTTTGCAAATTTTTTTCAAATTATTGAATTGAATTGACTTGCAAATTAAGAAAGAGAGTGTTATAGAGAGTTTATAGAGTTAGAGAGTTACTTGATAAGAGTTCAAGTTAGTTTCAGAATACTTGATAAGAGTTCAAGTTAGTTTCAGAATACTTGATAAGAGTTCAAGTTAGTTTCAGAATACTTGATAAGAGTTCAAGTTAGTTTCAGAATACTTGATAAGAGTTCAAGTTAGTTTCAGAATACTTGATAAGAGTTCAAGTTAGTTTCAGAATACTTGATAAGAGTTCAAGTTAGTTTCAGAATACTTGATAAGAGGTCAAGTCAAAGGTTGCATCTAAGAGGGACAACCGCCCCAGAGATTACAGAAGTTAGTTTTGAAAAAAAAAGTTAGTTTTGAAAAAAAAAAGTTAGTTTTGAAAAAAAAAGTTAGTTTTGAAAAAAAAAGTGTTTTGAAAAAAAAGTTAGTTTTGAAAAAAAAAAGTTAGTTTTGAAAAAAAAAGTTAGTTTGAAAAAAAAGTTAGTTTTGAAAAAAGTTAGTTTTGAAAAAAAAGTTTTTGAAAAAAAAGTTTTGAAAAAAAAGTTAGTTTTGAAGTCCCAAGTTAGTTTTCAATGCAGTCAATTGAATTCAACTTTTCCTTTGTAATTTAAGAGAATTTAATTTAAGAAAAAAGTAAGTTAAGAATTTAATTCAACCTTTTTTTTGTGTTGTAAAAGAGAATTAAATTCACCCTGAATTGACCGATTTGCGTCTTTAGTTAACCTTTTTGTTTGTAAGACGGAAATTCACCGATTTGTCTTTCCCGTTTCATGCATTGTTACGTATATAAATATATAGTTATGTAATTTATTATTTGTACAAAGGTTGTAATGACTTTGATAATCATTGTAATGTATACGTGATAATAATAGTTGTGTAATAATAATTAATCGATCTTGTCCCAATGACTCCTTTTAAATTACTATATGAGGAACATGCCATCCCTTCGTTTTGTTTCAACTCTTTTAATTTTTGTTCAAAGTAATGTGACAAGCAATCCTTTTTTAAAGAGCAAAGTGCTCACGAAAGACGTATTGTCAATTTCAGACTTATACCCCCGCTTAGTCACTCAATTTCCCCGGATGTAGTACTCCAAACTTTGTCTTTTTATTTTATTTTTATTTTAACACCCCTAACCCCAGTTGAACTATGTCAACCAGAGAAATGGTTCAACCATGGTTAATTCCTCTTTAGTACGATGGAACATAACCTCCGTTTATGTTAAGTTGTGTTTTTTATTTTTAAGAACATTATATGCTTAGTTTATTATAGTTTATCATTGATTTCTATTTCCAAACTTTATATTTTTTATATTTTTTTAATTCGATTAATACTGAGTAATTGTCGTAGTCGAATTTAATTGTGTCGAAATTCAATTTTAAAACCGTGAGAGTTAGTCATTACTCGTAAGGTCTTCTAAGTACGTCTTTTTTTTATTACCTTAATTCGTGTAACTGATTTAATTAAATACTTAAATACTACCTTGAACTTAAAGGATTTTATAATAATAATAATGATAATAATAATAATAACAACAATAATTAACTCAAAAGATTTTATAACCCTAAACCCATCTTAAATTATTATACATTATTTTTAAACTTTATTGATTCAAAAACCTCCCAAATCCCTACACATTTGACCACAGGTCTATACATCATCCACTACGTAATTCGATTTGTACCTACAACAGTTAATAAAAATGCATGTATGCACATTATATATACTATATATATACAGCCCTTATGCTAAAATAATTGAATATCACAATAAAACTATTTCATTACGTAAGTGCAAACTATGCTATTTAGTCTTAATCATTTTTGCTTCCTAATATATCTAGCTCATGCATTTATTCAGTTACTTGAACAATCCTATCAGCTAATCTGTCCCTCGAAATTGTAAAATACACACTAGACCACAGGTCTATACATCATCGATTACGTAATTCTATTTTTACCTACAATAGTCAATAAAAATTAGCTTATAGATTGTACGATTTACATCCACAGAAAAAAAAAAAAAATTGGTAAAAAATTTTAACAATATCATTCTTTGTCTAAATTGTTTATCTAAATTAAAGTATTAATCTTTGAATTCTTTTATATTATATAATAACACTTGTTCTGTATAAAACTTGTATTGTAAAAAAGAATGTCGCCATCTAACTTGAATTACTTACGATGTTATTTTCTCAATTGTATTATATTGTATTATATTCTTGTATTAATACCATTTTGGAGGGAGAAATACTGTAAAAAGTGAACACTGAACAATTCCTACACCATCATTATATGGATTCATTGTCTTCATGCAGAACTTATGTTCGTATAGTTTTATGTTGAATGTTCATTTTTACATAAGAAACCAAAATCGCCTAAGCGAGTTTTTGGATAGAATTTCGATTTATACTTCTTTATTCATTACTGTATTTCCCTAATTCATCTTAATTCATGTTCTTTCTTGACCGCTATCCTTTATTAATTTTATTACTTATTCATTCATCTCCCTATTGTCTACTTATGCCCTATCAACTTATCAGTCTATTTTTACTCGTGTCAATCTATGAAACGCAAAACTTTTGCCTTCGTTCGAAAACGTTCCCGTATTATATTTTTTTCATTTTTATTTTTAAGTGCGTTCACCCCTAAAGATATTCATAAATGCTTGTAAGTTATTCTCGAATTCAGCTGACAGACAGAATCGAGCGCTTCAAAGATAAAATACCTCCGATAGCATATTATTTCGTAAATAAATTATCTCGTAAGTGCCATGTACTTTGTATTATATTTCTAAACATCTTAATTGTCTATTAATATGGAACACTGTAAAAACAAAAAGTTATAGTAACTGTTTAATTATAATTAACTGTAATACTTTTAATTTAATATAATGTAATGTACTTTAATGAAACTGTACTTAATGATGTAATGTACTAAATGACGTAGTCAATGTACTTTAATGGAATTGTAGTTAACGATAATAAATGAATTGGTAATTATAATCATAGTTACAGTAGACCAAAATTACAATGTACTCAATGTCCGACCCGACATTATGTCGCCATAAGGAATGTAGAATCGGCAATACTGTTGTTATTTTTTATTATTATTTTTCATTTGGAATTAATTTTGATGTGCTTTCTACTTTGCCAAATAATTGATGACCTGTTCTTTTTTTAAAATCTCATAATCATCTTTTTAGATTTAGCTGAATAATGAATCCTGAGTAACTTTTGCCATGTCATGTTTTGTATACATTCTTTCTTCGTTATAAAAGATGAAGTCATGTCTTGCCTAAGCATTTAATTGTAAATCTTAAACCTTTAATTTTTACTCATATGCATATTTTAGTGTAAAGATGCATAGTTCAATTTCCACTTTTAGTTAACTTGGCAGATCATGATAACATCAGATCTGAAAATACGCAATTTAAGATAAAAATATGGCTTCATCTTCAAATATCTTGTTTATTCGTTTAAACCTTACCACAGCTAAAAGATTTACTTTCTTTTCAAATATTGTGCACAAATAATGCAGCCTCTTCAACATTTAATAATGATGATGTTAGTAGAATTGGAGTATATAAAGCCCACCAATTTCTTCCATGTTTGTTCTGATTCCAACTACGAGGCTGAGCATTACCTGTAACAGTTTAGGAGTAAAACACAGTAAGAAAAAGTCTTTATCTTCTCCTTCGAGCCGTGCTCTCTTCAGAAAACTTAGTCATTAGAATCTCCCGATAAGTTACAAGAAGAATCGGGGAGAAACCTCAAACAATTTAATAAGCCTCTCAGAATCCTCCGAGCCACTATAGAAGAACTCGGAGAGTAGTATAGAAGAAACTACTGCAAGTAACAGATCCGTTGCTGCCTCCTAACCAGAACCCCCGTCGACTTCGAACCAACCCAGGGCCATAGACGGAGGGGTTAACATTGTGGCGACCCTGCCAGGATAAGAAAAAGATTTTTAGAAGAAGATTTTTAAAAGAAGATTTTAACAAGAAGATTTTAAGAAGAGGCCACTCTTTGGCCAAGATAGAAATTACCCTGCATCAGGATAAACACATAGAAGAAGAGGATCTTAACAACTGGCGACCCTTTAACCAGGATCTTCACGACTCCAGGATTCTTCTAGTCTTCCAGACCCTGGAACCAGAACCAACACCCAGTTGACCAGCGTGTCACGACTTCTAGTTCGTCACATCCACCCTTGAACCGGTGCGTCACGACTTCTAGTTCGTCACATCCACCCAGTTGACCGGCGCGTCACGACTTCTAGTTCGTCACATCCACCCAGTTGACCGGCGTGTCACGACTTCTAGTTCGTCACATCCACCCTTGAACCGGTGCTTCACGACTCCAAGTTCTCCACGCCTAGTTTTCATCCAGGAACAAGTGGCCAGCAAGACACGTCTTCAGGACACGTCTCTAAGGATTTCGCCGTAGGAATGTTAAGTACAAAACTCTTTTTTAAAATAATTTCTAAACATTTGAAAAGTCATTATTATTAACAATTAATATTTAGTATTGACCCAGTATTAACACAAAACACAGTGAACACTTCAGACACCAGTGATACATTTTTGTTTTATTGAAAACAATATTGTCACAGAATTATTTTCAGTTATTTTCAGTTATTTTTACTATTCTAGTTAGTATAGTATAATTTTTATTTTATGTATCAAACATAATAGTATCGTACCTTCGTGTACATTCGAGTGAAATGTTGTTTACATTTTATATTTTTGTTTGCAAATTTTTTTCAAATTATTGAATTGAATTGACTTGCAAATTAAGAAAGAGAGTGTTATAGAGAGTTTATAGAGTTAGAGAGTTACTTGAAGCAGTTTCAAGTTAGTTTTCAGAGTTTATGGTTTAAGAGTTATAGATACTTGATAAGAGTTCAAGTTAGTTTCAGAATACTTGATAAGAGTTCAAGTTAGTTTCAGAATACTTGATAAGAGTTCAAGTTAGTTTCAGAATACTTGATAAGAGTTCAAGTTAGTTTCAGAATACTTGATAAGAGTTCAAGTTAGTTTCAGAATACTTGATAAGAGGTCAAGTCAAAGGTTGCATCTAAGAGGGACAACCGCCCCAGAGATTACAGAAGTTAGTTTTGAAAAAAAAAGTTGTTTTGAAAAAAAAAAGTTAGTTTTGAAAAAAAAAGTTAGTTTTGAAAAAAAAGTGTTTTGAAAAAAAGTTAGTTTTGAAAAAAAAGATAGTTTTGAAAAAAAAAGTTAGTTTTGAAAAAAAAAGTTAGTTTTGAAAAAAAAGAAGTTAGTTTTGAAAAAAAAAGTTAGTTTTGAAAAAAAAAGTGTTTTGAAAAAAAAAAGTTAGTTTTGAAAAAAAAAAGTTAGTTTTGAAAAAAAAAAGTTAGTTTTGAAAAAAAAGTTAGTTTTGAAAAAAAGTTAGTTTTGAAAAAAAAGTTTTTGAAAAAAAGTTTTTGAAAAAAAGTTAGTTTTGAAGTCCCAAGTTAGTTTTCAATGCAGTCAATTGAATTCAACTTTTCCTTTGTAATTTAAGAGAATTTAATTTAAGAAAAAAGTAAGTTAAGAATTTAATTCAACCTTTTTTTTGTGTTGTAAAAGAGAATTAAATTCACCCTGAATTGACCGATTTGCGTCTTTAGTTAACCTTTTTTGTTTGTAAGACGGAAATTCACCGATTTGTCTTTCCCGTTTCATGCATTGTTACGTATATAAATATTAGTTATGTAATTTATTATTTGTACAAAGGTTGTAATGACTTTGATAATCATTGTAATGTATACGTGATAATAATAGTTGTGTAATAATTAATTAATCGATCTTGTCCCAATGACTCCTTTTAAATTACTATATGAGGAACATGCCATCCCTTCGTTTTGTTTCAACTCTTTTAATTTTTGTTCAAAGTAATGTGACAAGCAATCCTTTTTTAAAGAGCAAAGTGCTCACGAAAGACGTATTGTCAATTTCAGACTTATACCCCCGCTTAGTCACTCAATTTCCCCGAATGTAGTACTCCAAACTTTGTCTTTTTATTTTATTTTTATTTTAACACCCCTAACCCCAGTTGAACTATGTCAACCAGAGAAATGGTTCAACCATGGTTAATTCCTCTTTAGTACGATGGAACATAACCTCCGTTTATGTTAAGTTGTGTTTTTTTATTTTAAGAACATTATATGCTTAGTTTATTATAGTTTATCATTGATTTCTATTTCCAAACTTTATATTTTTTATATTTTTTTTAATTCGATTAATACTGAGTAATTGTCGTAGTCGAATTTAATTGTGTCGAAATTCAATTTTAAAACCGTGAGAGTTAGTCATTACTCGTAAGGTCTTCTAAGTACGTCTTTTTTTTATTACCTTAATTCGTGTAACTGATTTAATTAAATACTTAAATACTACCTTGAACTTAAAGGATTTTATAATAATAATAATGATAATAATAATAATAACAACAATAATTAACTCAAAAGATTTTATAACCCTAAACCCATCTTAAATTATTATACATTATTTTTAAACTTTATTGATTCAAAAACCTCCCAAATCCCTACACATTTGACCACAGGTCTATACATCATCCACTACGTAATTCGATTTGTACCTACAACAGTTAATAAAAATGCATGTATGCACATTATATATACTATATATATACAGCCCTTATGCTAAAATAATTGAATATCACAATAAAACTATTTCATTACGTAAGTGCAAACTATGCTATTTAGTCTTAATCATTTTTGCTTCCTAATATATCTAGCTCATGCATTTATTCAGTTACTTGAACAATCCTATCAGCTAATCTGTCCCTCGAAATTGTAAAATACACACTAGACCACAGGTCTATACATCATCGATTACGTAATTCTATTTTTACCTACAATAGTCAATAAAAATTAGCTTATAGATTGTACGATTTACATCCCACAGAAAAAAAAAAAAAAAATTTGGTAAAAAATTTTAACAATATCATTCTTTGTCTAAATTGTTTATCTAAATTAAAGTATTAATCTTTGAATTCTTTTATATTATATAATAACACTTGTTCTGTATAAAACTTGTATTGTAAAAAAGAATGTCGCCATCTAACTTGAATTACTTACGATGTTATTTTCTCAATTGTATTATATTGTATTATATTCTTGTATTAATACCATTTTGGAGGGAGAAATACTGTAAAAAGTGAACACTGAACAATTCCTACACCATCATTATATGGATTCATTGTCTTCATGCAGAACTTATGTTCGTATAGTTTTATGTTGAATGTTCATTTTTACATAAGAAACCAAAATCGCCTAAGCGAGTTTTTGGATAGAATTTCGATTTATACTTCTTTATTCATTACTGTATTTCCCTAATTCATCTTAATTCATGTTCTTTCTTGACCGCTATCCTTTATTAATTTTATTACTTATTCATTCATCTCCCTATTGTCTACTTATGCCCTATCAACTTATCAGTCTATTTTTACTCGTGTCAATCTATGAAACGCAAAACTTTTGCCTTCGTTCGAAAACGTTCCCGTATTATATTTTTTTCATTTTTATTTTTAAGTGCGTTCACCCCTAAAGATATTCATAAATGCTTGTAAGTTATTCTCGAATTCAGCTGACAGACAGAATCGAGCGCTTCAAAGATAAAATACCTCCGATAGCATATTATTTCGTAAATAAATTATCTCGTAAGTGCCATGTACTTTGTATTATATTTCTAAACATCTTAATTGTCTATTAATATGGAACACTGTAAAAACAAAAAGTTATAGTAACTGTTTAATTATAATTAACTGTAATACTTTTAATTTAATATAATGTAATGTACTTTAATGAAACTGTACTTAATGATGTAATGTACTAAATGACGTAGTCAATGTACTTTAATGGAATTGTAGTTAACGATAATAAATGAATTGGTAATTATAATCATAGTTACAGTAGACCAAAATTACAATGTACTCAATGTCCGACCCGACATTATGTCGCCATAAGGAATGTAGAATCGGCAATACTGTTGTTATTTTTTTATTATTATTTTTCATTTGGAATTAATTTTGATGTGCTTTCTACTTTGCCAAATAATTGATGACCTGTTCTTTTTTTAAAATCTCATAATCATCTTTTTAGATTTAGCTGAATAATGAATCCTGAGTAACTTTTGCCATGTCATGTTTTGTATACATTCTTTCTTCGTTATAAAAGATGAAGTCATGTCTTGCCTAAGCATTTAATTGTAAATCTTAAACCTTTAATTTTTACTCATATGCATATTTTAGTGTAAAGATGCATAGTTCAATTTCCACTTTTAGTTAACTTGGCAGATCATGATAACATCAGATCTGAAAATACGCAATTTAAGATAAAAATATGGCTTCATCTTCAAATATCTTGTTTATTCGTTTAAACCTTACCACAGCTAAAAGATTTACTTTCTTTTCAAATATTGTGCACAAATAATGCAGCCTCTTCAACATTTAATAATGATGATGTTAGTAGAATTGGAGTATATAAAGCCCACCAATTTCTTCCATGTTTGTTCTGATTCCAACTACGAGGCTGAGCATTACCTGTAACAGTTTAGGAGTAAAACACAGTAAGAAAAAGTCTTTATCTTCTCCTTCGAGCCGTGCTCTCTTCAGAAAACTTAGTCATTAGAATCTCCCGATAAGTTACAAGAAGAATCGGGGAGAAACCTCAAACAATTTAATAAGCCTCTCAGAATCCTCCGAGCCACTATAGAAGAACTCGGAGAGTAGTATAGAAGAAACTACTGCAAGTAACAGATCCGTTGCTGCCTCCTAACCAGAACCCCCGTCGACTTCGAACCAACCCAGGGCCATAGACGGAGGGGTTAACATTGTGGCGACCCTGCCAGGATAAGAAAAAGATTTTTAGAAGAAGATTTTTAAAAGAAGATTTTAACAAGAAGATTTTAAGAAGAGGCCACTCTTTGGCCAAGATAGAAATTACCCTGCATCAGGATAAACACATAGAAGAAGAGGATCTTAACAACTGGCGACCCTTTAACCAGGATCTTCACGACTCCAGGATTCTTCTAGTCTTCCAGACCCTGGAACCAGAACCAACACCCAGTTGACCAGCGTGTCACGACTTCTAGTTCGTCACATCCACCCTTGAACCGGTGCGTCACGACTTCTAGTTCGTCACATCCACCCAGTTGACCGGCGCGTCACGACTTCTAGTTCGTCACATCCACCCAGTTGACCGGCGTGTCACGACTTCTAGTTCGTCACATCCACCCTTGAACCGGTGCTTCACGACTCCAAGTTCTCCACGCCTAGTTTTCATCCAGGAACAAGTGGCCAGCAAGACACGTCTTCAGGACACGTCTCTAAGGATTTCGCCGTAGGAATCTTAAGTACAAAACTCTTTTTTAAAATAATTTCTAAACATTTGAAAAGTCATTATTATTAACAATTAATATTTAGTATTGACCCAGTATTAACACAAAACACAGTGAACACTTCAGACACCAGTGATACATTTTTGTTTATTGAAAACAATATTGTCACAGAATTATTTTCAGTTATTTTCAGTTATTTTTACTATTCTAGTTAGTATAGTATAATTTTATTTTATGTATCAAACATAATAGTATCGTACCTTCGTGTACATTCGAGTGAAATGTTTACATTTTATATTTTTGTTTGCAAATTTTTTTCAAATTATTGAATTGAATTGACTTGCAAATTAAGAAAGAGAGTGTTATAGAGAGTTTATAGAGTTAGAGAGTTACTTGATAAGAGTTCAAGTTAGTTTCAGAATACTTGATAAGAGTTCAAGTTAGTTTCAGAATACTTGATAAGAGGTCAAGTCAAAGGTTGCATCTAAGAGGGACAACCGCCCCAGAGATTACAGAAGTTAGTTTTGAAAAAAAAAAGTTAGTTTTGAAAAAAAAGAAGTTAGTTTTGAAAAAAAAGTTAGTTTTGAAAAAAAAAGTGTTTTGAAAAAAAAGTTAGTTTTGAAAAAAAAAAAGTTAGTTTTGAAAAAAAAAAAGTTAGTTTTGAAAAAAAAGTTAGTTTTGAAAAAAAGTTAGTTTTGAAAAAAAAGTTTTTGAAAAAAAAGTTTTTGAAAAAAAGTTAGTTTTGAAGTCCCAAGTTAGTTTTCAATGCAGTCAATTGAATTCAACTTTTCCTTTGTAATTTAAGAGAATTTAATTTAAGAAAAAAGTAAGTTAAGAATTTAATTCAACCTTTTTTTTGTGTTGTAAAAGAGAATTAAATTCACCCTGAATTGACCGATTTGCGTCTTTAGTTAACCTTTTTTGTTTGTAAGACGGAAATTCACCGATTTGTCTTTCCCGTTTCATGCATTGTTACGTATATAAATATATAGTTATGTAATTTATTATTTGTACAAAGGTTGTAATGACTTTGATAATCATTGTAATGTATACGTGATAATAATAGTTGTGTAATAATTAATTAATCGATCTTGTCCCAATGACTCCTTTTAAATTACTATATGAGGAACATGCCATCCCTTCGTTTTGTTTCAACTCTTTTAATTTTTGTTCAAAGTAATGTGACAAGCAATCCTTTTTTAAAGAGCAAAGTGCTCACGAAAGACGTATTGTCAATTTCAGACTTATACCCCCGCTTAGTCACTCAATTTCCCCGAATGTAGTACTCCAAACTTTGTCTTTTTATTTTATTTTTATTTTAACACCCCTAACCCCAGTTGAACTATGTCAACCAGAGAAATGGTTCAACCATGGTTAATTCCTCTTTAGTACGATGGAACATAACCTCCGTTTATGTTAAGTTGTGTTTTTTTATTTTTAAGAACATTATATGCTTAGTTTATTATAGTTTATCATTGATTTCTATTTCCAAACTTTATATTTTTTATATTTTTTTTAATTCGATTAATACTGAGTAATTGTCGTAGTCGAATTTAATTGTGTCGAAATTCAATTTTAAAACCGTGAGAGTTAGTCATTACTCGTAAGGTCTTCTAAGTACGTCTTTTTTTTTACCTTAATTCGTGTAACTGATTTAATTAAATACTTAAATACTACCTTGAACTTAAAGGATTTTATAATAATAATAATGATAATAATAATAATAACAACAATAATTAACTCAAAAGATTTTATAACCCTAAACCCATCTTAAATTATTATACATTATTTTTAAACTTTATTGATTCAAAAACCTCCCAAATCCCTACACATTTGACCACAGGTCTATACATCATCCACTACGTAATTCGATTTGTACCTACAACAGTTAATAAAAATGCATGTATGCACATTATATATACTATATATATACAGCCCTTATGCTAAAATAATTGAATATCACAATAAAACTATTTCATTACGTAAGTGCAAACTATGCTATTTAGTCTTAATCATTTTTGCTTCCTAATATATCTAGCTCATGCATTTATTCAGTTACTTGAACAATCCTATCAGCTAATCTGTCCCTCGAAATTGTAAAATACACACTAGACCACAGGTCTATACATCATCGATTACGTAATTCTATTTTTACCTACAATAGTCAATAAAAATTAGCTTATAGATTGTACGATTTACATCCCACAGAAAAAAAAAAAAAAAATTTGGTAAAAAATTTTAACAATATCATTCTTGTCTAAATTGTTTATCTAAATTAAAGTATTAATCTTTGAATTCTTTTATATTATATAATAACACTTGTTCTGTATAAAACTTGTATTGTAAAAAGAATGTCGCCATCTAACTTGAATTACTTACGATGTTATTTTCTCAATTGTATTATATTGTATTATATTCTTGTATTAATACCATTTTGGAGGGAGAAATACTGTAAAAAGTGAACACTGAACAATTCCTACACCATCATTATATGGATTCATTGTCTTCATGCAGAACTTATGTTCGTATAGTTTTATGTTGAATGTTCATTTTTACATAAGAAACCAAAATCGCCTAAGCGAGTTTTTGGATAGAATTTCGATTTATACTTCTTTATTCATTACTGTATTTCCCTAATTCATCTTAATTCATGTTCTTTCTTGACCGCTATCCTTTATTAATTTTATTACTTATTCATTCATCTCCCTATTGTCTACTTATGCCCTATCAACTTATCAGTCTATTTTTACTCGTGTCAATCTATGAAACGCAAAACTTTTGCCTTCGTTCGAAAACGTTCCCGTATTATATTTTTTTCATTTTTATTTTTAAGTGCGTTCACCCCTAAAGATATTCATAAATGCTTGTAAGTTATTCTCGAATTCAGCTGACAGACAGAATCGAGCGCTTCAAAGATAAAATACCTCCGATAGCATATTATTTCGTAAATAAATTATCTCGTAAGTGCCATGTACTTTGTATTATATTTCTAAACATCTTAATTGTCTATTAATATGGAACACTGTAAAAACAAAAAGTTATAGTAACTGTTTAATTATAATTAACTGTAATACTTTTAATTTAATATAATGTAATGTACTTTAATGAAACTGTACTTAATGATGTAATGTACTAAATGACGTAGTCAATGTACTTTAATGGAATTGTAGTTAACGATAATAAATGAATTGGTAATTATAATCATAGTTACAGTAGACCAAAATTACAATGTACTCAATGTCCGACCCGACATTATGTCGCCATAAGGAATGTAGAATCGGCAATACTGTTGTTATTTTTTTATTATTATTTTTCATTTGGAATTAATTTTGATGTGCTTTCTACTTTGCCAAATAATTGATGACCTGTTCTTTTTTTAAAATCTCATAATCATCTTTTTAGATTTAGCTGAATAATGAATCCTGAGTAACTTTTGCCATGTCATGTTTTGTATACATTCTTTCTTCGTTATAAAAGATGAAGTCATGTCTTGCCTAAGCATTTAATTGTAAATCTTAAACCTTTAATTTTTACTCATATGCATATTTTAGTGTAAAGATGCATAGTTCAATTTCCACTTTTAGTTAACTTGGCAGATCATGATAACATCAGATCTGAAAATACGCAATTTAAGATAAAATATGGCTTCATCTTCAAATATCTTGTTTATTCGTTTAAACCTTACCACAGCTAAAAGATTTACTTTCTTTTCAAATATTGTGCACAAATAATGCAGCCTCTTCAACATTTAATAATGATGATGTTAGTAGAATTGGAGTATATAAAGCCCACCAATTTCTTCCATGTTTGTTCTGATTCCAACTACGAGGCTGAGCATTACCTGTAACAGTTTAGGAGTAAAACACAGTAAGAAAAAGTCTTTATCTTCTCCTTCGAGCCGTGCTCTCTTCAGAAAACTTAGTCATTAGAATCTCCCGATAAGTTACAAGAAGAATCGGGGAGAAACCTCAAACAATTTAATAAGCCTCTCAGAATCCTCCGAGCCACTATAGAAGAACTCGGAGAGTAGTATAGAAGAAACTACTGCAAGTAACAGATCCGTTGCTGCCTCCTAACCAGAACCCCCGTCGACTTCGAACCAACCCAGGGCCATAGACGGAGGGGTTAACATTGTGGCGACCCTGCCAGGATAAGAAAAAGATTTTTAGAAGAAGATTTTTAAAAAGATTTTAACAAGAAGATTTTAAGAAGAGGCCACTCTTTGGCCAAGATAGAAATTACCCTGCATCAGGATAAACACATAGAAGAAGAGGATCTTAACAACTGGCGACCCTTTAACCAGGATCTTCACGACTCCAGGATTCTTCTAGTCTTCCAGACCCTGGAACCAGAACCAACACCCAGTTGACCAGCGTGTCACGACTTCTAGTTCGTCACATCCACCCTTGAACCGGTGCGTCACGACTTCTAGTTCGTCACATCCACCCAGTTGACCGGCGCGTCACGACTTCTAGTTCGTCACATCCACCCAGTTGACCGGCGTGTCACGACTTCTAGTTCGTCACATCCACCCTTGAACCGGTGCTTCACGACTCCAAGTTCTCCACGCCTAGTTTTCATCCAGGAACAAGTGGCCAGCAAGACACGTCTTCAGGACACGTCTCTAAGGATTTCGCCGTAGGAATCTTGTTAAGTACAAAACTCTTTTTTAAAATAATTTCTAAACATTTGAAAAGTCATTATTATTAACAATTAATATTTAGTATTGACCCAGTATTAACACAAAACACAGTGAACACTTCAGACACCAGTGATACATTTTTGTTTTATTGAAAACAATATTGTCACAGAATTATTTTCAGTTATTTTCAGTTATTTTTACTATTCTAGTTAGTATAGTATAATTTTATTTTATGTATCAAACATAATAGTATCGTACCTTCGTGTACATTCGAGTGAAATGTTTACATTTTATATTTTTGTTTGCAAATTTTTTTCAAATTATTGAATTGAATTGACTTGCAAATTAAGAAAGAGAGTGTTATAGAGAGTTTATAGAGTTAGAGAGTTACTTGATAAGTTCAAGTTAGTTTCAGAATACTTGATAAGAGTTCAAGTTAGTTTCAGAATACTTGATAAGAGTTCAAGTTAGTTTCAGAATACTTGATAAGAGTTCAAGTTAGTTTCAGAATACTTGATAAGAGTTCAAGTTAGTTTCAGAATACTTGATAAGAGTTCAAGTTAGTTTCAGAATACTTGATAAGAGTTCAAGTTAGTTTCAGAATACTTGATAAGAGGTCAAGTCAAAGGTTGCATCTAAGAGGGACAACCGCCCCAGAGATTACAGAAGTTAGTTTTGAAAAAAAAAAGTTAGTTTTGAAAAAAAAAGAAGTTAGTTTTGAAAAAAAAAGTTAGTTTTGAAAAAAAAAGTGTTTTGAAAAAAAAGTTAGTTTTGAAAAAAAAAAAGTTAGTTTTGAAAAAAAAAAGTTAGTTTTGAAAAAAAAGTTAGTTTTGAAAAAAAGTTAGTTTTGAAAAAAAAGTTTTTGAAAAAAAGTTTTTGAAAAAATTAGTTTTGAAGTCCCAAGTTAGTTTTCAATGCAGTCAATTGAATTCAACTTTTCCTTTGTAATTTAAGAGAATTTAATTTAAGAAAAAAGTAAGTTAAGAATTTAATTCAACCTT
Organism: Bathynomus jamesi; assembly: GCA_023014485.1. NCBI lineage: Eukaryota > Metazoa > Arthropoda > Malacostraca > Isopoda > Cirolanidae > Bathynomus > Bathynomus jamesi. Next base: position 18,023 of record JAJOZX010015156.1, read on the forward strand.
TTTTTTTGTGTTGTAAAAGAGAATTAAATTCACCCTGAATTGACCGATTTGCGTCTTTAGTTAACCTTTTTTGTTTGTAAGACGGAAATTCACCGATTTGTCTTTCCCGTTTCATGCATTGTTACGTATATAAATATATAGTTATGTAATTTATTATTTGTACAAAGGTTGTAATGACTTTGATAATCATTGTAATGTATACGTGATAATAATAGTTGTGTAATAATTAATTAATCGATCTTGTCCCAATGACTCCTTTTAAATTACTATATGAGGAACATGCCATCCCTTCGTTTTGTTTCAACTCTTTTAATTTTTGTTCAAAGTAATGTGACAAGCAATCCTTTTTTAAAGAGCAAAGTGCTCACGAAAGACGTATTGTCAATTTCAGACTTATACCCCCCGCTTAGTCACTCAATTTCCCCGAATGTAGTACTCCAAACTTTGTCTTTTTATTTTATTTTTATTTTAACACCCCTAACCCCAGTTGAACTATGTCAACCAGAGAAATGGTTCAACCATGGTTAATTCCTCTTTAGTACGATGGAACATAACCTCCGTTTATGTTAAGTTGTGTTTTTTTATTTTTAAGAACATTATATGCTTAGTTTATTATAGTTTATCATTGATTTCTATTTCCAAACTTTATATTTTTTATATTTTTTTTAATTCGATTAATACTGAGTAATTGTCGTAGTCGAATTTAATTGTGTCGAAATTCAATTTTAAAACCGTGAGAGTTAGTCATTACTCGTAAGGTCTTCTAAGTACGTCTTTTTTTTATTACCTTAATTCGTGTAACTGATTTAATTAAATACTTAAATACTACCTTGAACTTAAAGGATTTTATAATAATAATAATGATAATAATAATAATAACAACAATAATTAACTCAAAAGATTTTATAACCCTAAACCCATCTTAAATTATTATACATTATTTTTAAACTTTATTGATTCAAAAACCTCCCAAATCCCTACACATTTGACCACAGGTCTATACATCATCCACTACGTAATTCGATTTGTACCTACAACAGTTAATAAAAATGCATGTATGCACATTATATATACTATATATATACAGCCCTTATGCTAAAATAATTGAATATCACAATAAAACTATTTCATTACGTAAGTGCAAACTATGCTATTTAGTCTTAATCATTTTTGCTTCCTAATATATCTAGCTCATGCATTTATTCAGTTACTTGAACAATCCTATCAGCTAATCTGTCCCTCGAAATTGTAAAATACACACTAGACCACAGGTCTATACATCATCGATTACGTAATTCTATTTTTACCTACAATAGTCAATAAAAATTAGCTTATAGATTGTACGATTTACATCCCACAGAAAAAAAAAAAAAAAATTTGGTAAAAAATTTTAACAATATCATTCTTTGTCTAAATTGTTTATCTAAATTAAAGTATTAATCTTTGAATTCTTTTATATTATATAATAACACTTGTTCTGTATAAAACTTGTATTGTAAAAAAGAATGTCGCCATCTAACTTGAATTACTTACGATGTTATTTTCTCAATTGTATTATATTGTATTATATTCTTGTATTAATACCATTTTGGAGGGAGAAATACTGTAAAAAGTGAACACTGAACAATTCCTACACCATCATTATATGGATTCATTGTCTTCATGCAGAACTTATGTTCGTATAGTTTTATGTTGAATGTTCATTTTTACATAAGAAACCAAAATCGCCTAAGCGAGTTTTTGGATAGAATTTCGATTTATACTTCTTTATTCATTACTGTATTTCCCTAATTCATCTTAATTCATGTTCTTTCTTGACCGCTATCCTTTATTAATTTTATTACTTATTCATTCATCTCCCTATTGTCTACTTATGCCCTATCAACTTATCAGTCTATTTTTACTCGTGTCAATCTATGAAACGCAAAACTTTTGCCTTCGTTCGAAAACGTTCCCGTATTATATTTTTTTCATTTTTATTTTTAAGTGCGTTCACCCCTAAAGATATTCATAAATGCTTGTAAGTTATTCTCGAATTCAGCTGACAGACAGAATCGAGCGCTTCAAAGATAAAATACCTCCGATAGCATATTATTTCGTAAATAAATTATCTCGTAAGTGCCATGTACTTTGTATTATATTTCTAAACATCTTAATTGTCTATTAATATGGAACACTGTAAAAACAAAAAGTTATAGTAACTGTTTAATTATAATTAACTGTAATACTTTTAATTTAATATAATGTAATGTACTTTAATGAAACTGTACTTAATGATGTAATGTACTAAATGACGTAGTCAATGTACTTTAATGGAATTGTAGTTAACGATAATAAATGAATTGGTAATTATAATCATAGTTACAGTAGACCAAAATTACAATGTACTCAATGTCCGACCCGACATTATGTCGCCATAAGGAATGTAGAATCGGCAATACTGTTGTTATTTTTTATTATTATTTTTCATTTGGAATTAATTTTGATGTGCTTTCTACTTTGCCAAATAATTGATGACCTGTTCTTTTTTTAAAATCTCATAATCATCTTTTTAGATTTAGCTGAATAATGAATCCTGAGTAACTTTTGCCATGTCATGTTTTGTATACATTCTTTCTTCGTTATAAAAGATGAAGTCATGTCTTGCCTAAGCATTTAATTGTAAATCTTAAACCTTTAATTTTTACTCATATGCATATTTTAGTGTAAAGATGCATAGTTCAATTTCCACTTTTAGTTAACTTGGCAGATCATGATAACATCAGATCTGAAAATACGCAATTTAAGATAAAAATATGGCTTCATCTTCAAATATCTTGTTTATTCGTTTAAACCTTACCACAGCTAAAAGATTTACTTTCTTTTCAAATATTGTGCACAAATAATGCAGCCTCTTCAACATTTAATAATGATGATGTTAGTAGAATTGGAGTATATAAAGCCCACCAATTTCTTCCATGTTTGTTCTGATTCCAACTACGAGGCTGAGCATTACCTGTAACAGTTTAGGAGTAAAACACAGTAAGAAAAAGTCTTTATCTTCTCCTTCGAGCCGTGCTCTCTTCAGAAAACTTAGTCATTAGAATCTCCCGATAAGTTACAAGAAGAATCGGGGAGAAACCTCAAACAATTTAATAAGCCTCTCAGAATCCTCCGAGCCACTATAGAAGAACTCGGAGAGTAGTATAGAAGAAACTACTGCAAGTAACAGATCCGTTGCTGCCTCCTAACCAGAACCCCCGTCGACTTCGAACCAACCCAGGGCCATAGACGGAGGGGTTAACATTGTGGCGACCCTGCCAGGATAAGAAAAAGATTTTTAGAAGAAGATTTTTAAAAGAAGATTTTAACAAGAAGATTTTAAGAAGAGGCCACTCTTTGGCCAAGATAGAAATTACCCTGCATCAGGATAAACACATAGAAGAAGAGGATCTTAACAACTGGCGACCCTTTAACCAGGATCTTCACGACTCCAGGATTCTTCTAGTCTTCCAGACCCTGGAACCAGAACCAACACCCAGTTGACCAGCGTGTCACGACTTCTAGTTCGTCACATCCACCCTTGAACCGGTGCGTCACGACTTCTAGTTCGTCACATCCACCCAGTTGACCGGCGCGTCACGACTTCTAGTTCGTCACATCCACCCAGTTGACCGGCGTGTCACGACTTCTAGTTCGTCACATCCACCCTTGAACCGGTGCTTCACGACTCCAAGTTCTCCACGCCTAGTTTTCATCCAGGAACAAGTGGCCAGCAAGACACGTCTTCAGGACACGTCTCTAAGGATTTCGCCGTAGGAATCTTGTTAAGTACAAAACTCTTTTTTAAAATAATTTCTAAACATTTGAAAAGTCATTATTATTAACAATTAATATTTAGTATTGACCCAGTATTAACACAAAACACAGTGAACACTTCAGACACCAGTGATACATTTTTGTTTTATTGAAAACAATATTGTCACAGAATTATTTTCAGTTATTTTCAGTTATTTTTACTATTCTAGTTAGTATAGTATAATTTTATTTTATGTATCAAACATAATAGTATCGTACCTTCGTGTACATTCGAGTGAAATGTTTTTACATTTTATATTTTTGTTTGCAAATTTTTTTCAAATTATTGAATTGAATTGACTTGCAAATTAAGAAAGAGAGTGTTATAGAGAGTTTATAGAGTTAGAGAGTTACTTGATAAGAGTTCAAGTTAGTTTCAGAATACTTGATAAGAGTTCAAGTTAGTTTCAGAATACTTGATAAGAGTTCAAGTTAGTTTCAGAATACTTGATAAGAGTTCAAGTTAGTTTCAGAATACTTGATAAGAGTTCAAGTTAGTTTCAGAATACTTGATAAGAGTTCAAGTTAGTTTCAGAATACTTGATAAGAGTTCAAGTTAGTTTCAGAATACTTGATAAGAGGTCAAGTCAAAGGTTGCATCTAAGAGGGACAACCGCCCCAGAGATTACAGAAGTTAGTTTTGAAAAAAAAAGTTGTTTTGAAAAAAAAAAGTTAGTTTTGAAAAAAAAAGTTAGTTTTGAAAAAAAAAGTGTTTTGAAAAAAAAGTTAGTTTTGAAAAAAAAGATAGTTTTGAAAAAAAAAGTTAGTTTTGAAAAAAAAGTTAGTTTTGAAAAAAAAGAAGTTAGTTTTGAAAAAAAAAGTTAGTTTTGAAAAAAAAAGTGTTTTGAAAAAAAAAGTTAGTTTTGAAAAAAAAAAAGTTAGTTTTGAAAAAAAAAAGTTAGTTTTGAAAAAAAAGTTAGTTTTGAAAAAAAGTTAGTTTTGAAAAAAAAGTTTTTGAAAAAAAAGTTTTTGAAAAAAAGTTAGTTTTGAAGTCCCAAGTTAGTTTTCAATGCAGTCAATTGAATTCAACTTTTCCTTTGTAATTTAAGAGAATTTAATTTAAGAAAAAAGTAAGTTAAGAATTTAATTCAACCTTTTTTTTGTGTTGTAAAAGAGAATTAAATTCACCCTGAATTGACCGATTTGCGTCTTTAGTTAACCTTTTTTGTTTGTAAGACGGAAATTCACCGATTTGTCTTTCCCGTTTCATGCATTGTTACGTATATAAATATATAGTTATGTAATTTATTATTTGTACAAAGGTTGTAATGACTTTGATAATCATTGTAATGTATACGTGATAATAATAGTTGTGTAATAATTAATTAATCGATCTTGTCCCAATGACTCCTTTTAAATTACTATATGAGGAACATGCCATCCCTTCGTTTTGTTTCAACTCTTTTAATTTTTGTTCAAAGTAATGTGACAAGCAATCCTTTTTTAAAGAGCAAAGTGCTCACGAAAGACGTATTGTCAATTTCAGACTTATACCCCCCGCTTAGTCACTCAATTTCCCCGAATGTAGTACTCCAAACTTTGTCTTTTTATTTTATTTTTATTTTAACACCCCTAACCCCAGTTGAACTATGTCAACCAGAGAAATGGTTCAACCATGGTTAATTCCTCTTTAGTACGATGGAACATAACCTCCGTTTATGTTAAGTTGTGTTTTTTTATTTTTAAGAACATTATATGCTTAGTTTATTATAGTTTATCATTGATTTCTATTTCCAAACTTTATATTTTTTATATTTTTTTTAATTCGATTAATACTGAGTAATTGTCGTAGTCGAATTTAATTGTGTCGAAATTCAATTTTAAAACCGTGAGAGTTAGTCATTACTCGTAAGGTCTTCTAAGTACGTCTTTTTTTTATTACCTTAATTCGTGTAACTGATTTAATTAAATACTTAAATACTACCTTGAACTTAAAGGATTTTATAATAATAATAATGATAATAATAATAATAACAACAATAATTAACTCAAAAGATTTTATAACCCTAAACCCATCTTAAATTATTATACATTATTTTTAAACTTTATTGATTCAAAAACCTCCCAAATCCCTACACATTTGACCACAGGTCTATACATCATCCACTACGTAATTCGATTTGTACCTACAACAGTTAATAAAAATGCATGTATGCACATTATATATACTATATATATACAGCCCTTATGCTAAAATAATTGAATATCACAATAAAACTATTTCATTACGTAAGTGCAAACTATGCTATTTAGTCTTAATCATTTTTGCTTCCTAATATATCTAGCTCATGCATTTATTCAGTTACTTGAACAATCCTATCAGCTAATCTGTCCCTCGAAATTGTAAAATACACACTAGACCACAGGTCTATACATCATCGATTACGTAATTCTATTTTTACCTACAATAGTCAATAAAAATTAGCTTATAGATTGTACGATTTACATCCCACAGAAAAAAAAAAAAAAAATTTGGTAAAAAATTTTAACAATATCATTCTTTGTCTAAATTGTTTATCTAAATTAAAGTATTAATCTTTGAATTCTTTTATATTATATAATAACACTTGTTCTGTATAAAACTTGTATTGTAAAAAAGAATGTCGCCATCTAACTTGAATTACTTACGATGTTATTTTCTCAATTGTATTATATTGTATTATATTCTTGTATTAATACCATTTTGGAGGGAGAAATACTGTAAAAAGTGAACACTGAACAATTCCTACACCATCATTATATGGATTCATTGTCTTCATGCAGAACTTATGTTCGTATAGTTTTATGTTGAATGTTCATTTTTACATAAGAAACCAAAATCGCCTAAGCGAGTTTTTGGATAGAATTTCGATTTATACTTCTTTATTCATTACTGTATTTCCCTAATTCATCTTAATTCATGTTCTTTCTTGACCGCTATCCTTTATTAATTTTATTACTTATTCATTCATCTCCCTATTGTCTACTTATGCCCTATCAACTTATCAGTCTATTTTTACTCGTGTCAATCTATGAAACGCAAAACTTTTGCCTTCGTTCGAAAACGTTCCCGTATTATATTTTTTTCATTTTTATTTTTAAGTGCGTTCACCCCTAAAGATATTCATAAATGCTTGTAAGTTATTCTCGAATTCAGCTGACAGACAGAATCGAGCGCTTCAAAGATAAAATACCTCCGATAGCATATTATTTCGTAAATAAATTATCTCGTAAGTGCCATGTACTTTGTATTATATTTCTAAACATCTTAATTGTCTATTAATATGGAACACTGTAAAAACAAAAAGTTATAGTAACTGTTTAATTATAATTAACTGTAATACTTTTAATTTAATATAATGTAATGTACTTTAATGAAACTGTACTTAATGATGTAATGTACTAAATGACGTAGTCAATGTACTTTAATGGAATTGTAGTTAACGATAATAAATGAATTGGTAATTATAATCATAGTTACAGTAGACCAAAATTACAATGTACTCAATGTCCGACCCGACATTATGTCGCCATAAGGAATGTAGAATCGGCAATACTGTTGTTATTTTTTTATTATTATTTTTCATTTGGAATTAATTTTGATGTGCTTTCTACTTTGCCAAATAATTGATGACCTGTTCTTTTTTTAAAATCTCATAATCATCTTTTTAGATTTAGCTGAATAATGAATCCTGAGTAACTTTTGCCATGTCATGTTTTGTATACATTCTTTCTTCGTTATAAAAGATGAAGTCATGTCTTGCCTAAGCATTTAATTGTAAATCTTAAACCTTTAATTTTTACTCATATGCATATTTTAGTGTAAAGATGCATAGTTCAATTTCCACTTTTAGTTAACTTGGCAGATCATGATAACATCAGATCTGAAAATACGCAATTTAAGATAAAAATATGGCTTCATCTTCAAATATCTTGTTTATTCGTTTAAACCTTACCACAGCTAAAAGATTTACTTTCTTTTCAAATATTGTGCACAAATAATGCAGCCTCTTCAACATTTAATAATGATGATGTTAGTAGAATTGGAGTATATAAAGCCCACCAATTTCTTCCATGTTTGTTCTGATTCCAACTACGAGGCTGAGCATTACCTGTAACAGTTTAGGAGTAAAACACAGTAAGAAAAAGTCTTTATCTTCTCCTTCGAGCCGTGCTCTCTTCAGAAAACTTAGTCATTAGAATCTCCCGATAAGTTACAAGAAGAATCGGGGAGAAACCTCAAACAATTTAATAAGCCTCTCAGAATCCTCCGAGCCACTATAGAAGAACTCGGAGAGTAGTATAGAAGAAACTACTGCAAGTAACAGATCCGTTGCTGCCTCCTAACCAGAACCCCCGTCGACTTCGAACCAACCCAGGGCCATAGACGGAGGGGTTAACATTGTGGCGACCCTGCCAGGATAAGAAAAAGATTTTTAGAAGAAGATTTTTAAAAGAAGATTTTAACAAGAAGATTTTAAGAAGAGGCCACTCTTTGGCCAAGATAGAAATTACCCTGCATCAGGATAAACACATAGAAGAAGAGGATCTTAACAACTGGCGACCCTTTAACCAGGATCTTCACGACTCCAGGATTCTTCTAGTCTTCCAGACCCTGGAACCAGAACCAACACCCAGTTGACCAGCGTGTCACGACTTCTAGTTCGTCACATCCACCCTTGAACCGGTGCGTCACGACTTCTAGTTCGTCACATCCACCCAGTTGACCGGCGCGTCACGACTTCTAGTTCGTCACATCCACCCAGTTGACCGGCGTGTCACGACTTCTAGTTCGTCACATCCACCCTTGAACCGGTGCTTCACGACTCCAAGTTCTCCACGCCTAGTTTTCATCCAGGAACAAGTGGCCAGCAAGACACGTCTTCAGGACACGTCTCTAAGGATTTCGCCGTAGGAATCTTGTTAAGTACAAAACTCTTTTTTAAAATAATTTCTAAACATTTGAAAAGTCATTATTATTAACAATTAATATTTAGTATTGACCCAGTATTAACACAAAACACAGTGAACACTTCAGACACCAGTGATACATTTTTGTTTTATTGAAAACAATATTGTCACAGAATTATTTTCAGTTATTTTCAGTTATTTTTACTATTCTAGTTAGTATAGTATAATTTTATTTTATGTATCAAACATAATAGTATCGTACCTTCGTGTACATTCGAGTGAAATGTTTACATTTTATATTTTTGTTTGCAAATTTTTTTCAAATTATTGAATTGAATTGACTTGCAAATTAAGAAAGAGAGTGTTATAGAGAGTTTATAGAGTTAGAGAGTTACTTGATAAGAGTTCAAGTTAGTTTCAGAATACTTGATAGAGTTCAAGTTAGTTCAGAATCTGGATAAAGGTCAATCAAAGGTTGCATCTAAGAGGGACAACCGCCCCAGAGATTACAGAAGTTAGTTTTGAAAAAAAAAAGTTAGTTTTGAAAAAAAAAGAAGTTAGTTTTGAAAAAAAAAGTTAGTTTTGAAAAAAAAAGTGTTTTGAAAAAAAAAGTTAGTTTTGAAAAAAAAAAAGTTAGTTTTGAAAAAAAAAAAGTTAGTTTTTGAAAAAAAAGTTAGTTTTGAAAAAAAGTTAGTTTTGAAAAAAAAGTTTTTGAAAAAAAAGTTTTTGAAAAAAAGTTAGTTTTGAAGTCCCAAGTTAGTTTTCAATGCAGTCAATTGAATTCAACTTTTCCTTTGTAATTTAAGAGAATTTAATTTAAGAAAAAAGTAAGTTAAGAATTTAATTCAACCTTTTTTTGTGTTGTAAAAGAGAATTAAATTCACCCTGAATTGACCGATTTGCGTCTTTAGTTAACCTTTTTTGTTTGTAAGACGGAAATTCACCGATTTGTCTTTCCCGTTTCATGCATTGTTACGTATATAAATATATAGTTATGTAATTTATTATTTGTACAAAGGTTGTAATGACTTTGATAATCATTGTAATGTATACGTGATAATAATAGTTGTGTAATAATTAATTAATCGATCTTGTCCAATGACTCCTTTTAAATTACTATATGAGGAACATGCCATCCCTTCGTTTTGTTTCAACTCTTTTAATTTTTGTTCAAAGTAATGTGACAAGCAATCCTTTTTTAAAGAGCAAAGTGCTCACGAAAGACGTATTGTCAATTTCAGACTTATACCCCCCGCTTAGTCACTCAATTTCCCCGAATGTAGTACTCCAAACTTTGTCTTTTATTTTATTTTTATTTTAACACCCCTAACCCCAGTTGAACTATGTCAACCAGAGAAATGGTTCAACCATGGTTAATTCCTCTTTAGTACGATGGAACATAACCTCCGTTTATGTTAAGTTGTGTTTTTTTATTTTTAAGAACATTATATGCTTAGTTTATTATAGTTTATCATTGATTTCTATTTCCAAACTTTATATTTTTATATTTTTTTTAATTCGATTAATACTGAGTAATTGTCGTAGTCGAATTTAATTGTGTCGAAATTCAATTTTAAAACCGTGAGAGTTAGTCATTACTCGTAAGGTCTTCTAAGTACGTCTTTTTTTTATTACCTTAATTCGTGTAACTGATTTAATTAAATACTTAAATACTACCTTGAACTTAAAGGATTTTATAATAATAATAATGATAATAATAATAATAACAACAATAATTAACTCAAAAGATTTTATAACCCTAAACCCATCTTAAATTATTATACATTATTTTTAAACTTTATTGATTCAAAAACCTCCCAAATCCCTACACATTTGACCACAGGTCTATACATCATCCACTACGTAATTCGATTTGTACCTACAACAGTTAATAAAAATGCATGTATGCACATTATATATACTATATATATACAGCCCTTATGCTAAAATAATTGAATATCACAATAAAACTATTTCATTACGTAAGTGCAAACTATGCTATTTAGTCTTAATCATTTTTGCTTCCTAATATATCTAGCTCATGCATTTATTCAGTTACTTGAACAATCCTATCAGCTAATCTGTCCCTCGAAATTGTAAAATACACACTAGACCACAGGTCTATACATCATCGATTACGTAATTCTATTTTTACCTACAATAGTCAATAAAAATTAGCTTATAGATTGTACGATTTACATCCCACAGAAAAAAAAAAAAAAATTTGGTAAAAAATTTTAACAATATCATTCTTTGTCTAAATTGTTTATCTAAATTAAAGTATTAATCTTTGAATTCTTTTATATTATATAATAACACTTGTTCTGTATAAAACTTGTATTGTAAAAAAGAATGTCGCCATCTAACTTGAATTACTTACGATGTTATTTTCTCAATTGTATTATATTGTATTATATTCTTGTATTAATACCATTTTGGAGGGAGAAATACTGTAAAAAGTGAACACTGAACAATTCCTACACCATCATTATATGGATTCATTGTCTTCATGCAGAACTTATGTTCGTATAGTTTTATGTTGAATGTTCATTTTTACATAAGAAACCAAAATCGCCTAAGCGAGTTTTTGGATAGAATTTCGATTTATACTTCTTTATTCATTACTGTATTTCCCTAATTCATCTTAATTCATGTTCTTTCTTGACCGCTATCCTTTATTAATTTTATTACTTATTCATTCATCTCCCTATTGTCTACTTATGCCCTATCAACTTATCAGTCTATTTTTACTCGTGTCAATCTATGAAACGCAAAACTTTTGCCTTCGTTCGAAAACGTTCCCGTATTATATTTTTTTCATTTTTATTTTTAAGTGCGTTCACCCCTAAAGATATTCATAAATGCTTGTAAGTTATTCTCGAATTCAGCTGACAGACAGAATCGAGCGCTTCAAAGATAAAATACCTCCGATAGCATATTATTTCGTAAATAAATTATCTCGTAAGTGCCATGTACTTTGTATTATATTTCTAAACATCTTAATTGTCTATTAATATGGAACACTGTAAAAACAAAAAGTTATAGTAACTGTTTAATTATAATTAACTGTAATACTTTTAATTTAATATAATGTAATGTACTTAATGAAACTGTACTTAATGATGTAATGTACTAAATGACGTAGTCAATGTACTTTAATGGAATTGTAGTTAACGATAATAAATGAATTGGTAATTATAATCATAGTTACAGTAGACCAAAATTACAATGTACTCAATGTCCGACCCGACATTATGTCGCCATAAGGAATGTAGAATCGGCAATACTGTTGTTATTTTTTATTATTATTTTTCATTTGGAATTAATTTTGATGTGCTTTCTACTTTGCCAAATAATTGATGACCTGTTCTTTTTTAAAATCTCATAATCATCTTTTAGATTTAGCTGAATAATGAATCCTGAGTAACTTTTGCCATGTCATGTTTTGTATACATTCTTTTTCGTTATAAAAGATGAAGTCATGTCTTGCCTAAGCATTTAATTGTAAATCTTAAACCTTTAATTTTTACTCATATGCATATTTTAGTGTAAAGATGCATAGTTCAATTTCCACTTTTAGTTAACTTGGCAGATCATGATAACATCAGATCTGAAAATACGCAATTTAAGATAAAATATGGCTTCATCTTCAAATATCTTGTTTATTCGTTTAAACCTTACCACAGCTAAAAGATTTACTTTCTTTTCAAATATTGTGCACAAATAATGCAGCCTCTTCAACATTTAATAATGATGTTAGTAGAATTGGAGTATATAAAGCCCACCAATTTCTTCCATGTTTGTTCTGATTCCAACTACGAGGCTGAGCATTACCTGTAACAGTTTAGGAGTAAAACACAGTAAGAAAAAGTCTTTATCTTCTCCTTCGAGCCGTGCTCTCTTCAGAAAACTTAGTCATTAGAATCTCCCGATAAGTTACAAGAAGAATCGGGGAGAAACCTCAAACAATTTAATAAGCCTCTCAGAATCCTCCGAGCCACTATAGAAGAACTCGGAGAGTAGTATAGAAGAAACTACTGCAAGTAACAGATCCGTTGCTGCCTCCTAACCAGAACCCCCGTCGACTTCGAACCAACCCAGGGCCATAGACGGAGGGGTTAACATTGTGGCGACCCTGCCAGGATAAGAAAAAGATTTTTAGAAGAAGATTTTTAAAAGAAGATTTTAACAAGAAGATTTTAAGAAGAGGCCACTCTTTGGCCAAGATAGAAATTACCCTGCATCAGGATAAACACATAGAAGAAGAGGATCTTAACAACTGGCGACCCTTTAACCAGGATCTTCACGACTCCAGGATTCTTCTAGTCTTCCAGACCCTGGAACCAGAACCAACACCCAGTTGACCAGCGTGTCACGACTTCTAGTTCGTCACATCCACCCTTGAACCGGTGCGTCACGACTTCTAGTTCGTCACATCCACCCAGTTGACCGGCGCGTCACGACTTCTAGTTCGTCACATCCACCCAGTTGACCGGCGTGTCACGACTTCTAGTTCGTCACATCCACCCTTGAACCGGTGCTTCACGACTCCAAGTTCTCCACGCCTAGTTTTCATCCAGGAACAAGTGGCCAGCAAGACACGTCTTCAGGACACGTCTCTAAGGATTTCGCCGTAGGAATCTTGTTAAGTACAAAACTCTTTTTAAAATAATTTCTAAACATTTGAAAAGTCATTATTATTAACAATTAATATTTAGTATTGACCCAGTATTAACACAAAACACAGTGAACACTTCAGACACCAGTGATACATTTTTGTTTTATTGAAAACAATATTGTCACAGAATTATTTTCAGTTATTTTCAGTTATTTTTACTATTCTAGTTAGTATAGTATAATTTTATTTTATGTATCAAACATAATAGTATCGTACCTTCGTGTACATTCGAGTGAAATGTTTACATTTTATATTTTTGTTTGCAAATTTTTTTCAAATTATTGAATTGAATTGACTTGCAAATTAAGAAAGAGAGTGTTATAGAGAGTTTATAGAGTTAGAGAGTTACTTGATAAGAGTTCAAGTTAGTTTCAGAATACTTGATAAGAGTTCAAGTTAGTTTCAGAATACTTGATAAGAGTTCAAGTTAGTTTCAGAATACTTGATAAGAGTTCAAGTTAGTTTCAGAATACTTGATAAGAGTTCAAGTTAGTTTCAGAATACTTGATAAGAGTTCAAGTTAGTTTCAGAATACTTGATAAGAGGTCAAGTCAAAGGTTGCATCTAAGAGGGACAACCGCCCCAGAGATTACAGAAGTTAGTTTTGAAAAAAAAAGTTGTTTTGAAAAAAAAAGTTAGTTTTGAAAAAAAAAGTTAGTTTTGAAAAAAAAAGTGTTTTGAAAAAAAAGTTAGTTTTGAAAAAAAAGATAGTTTTGAAAAAAAAAGTTAGTTTTGAAAAAAAAAAGTTAGTTTTGAAAAAAAAGAAGTTAGTTTTGAAAAAAAAAGTTAGTTTTGAAAAAAAAAGTGTTTTGAAAAAAAAAAGTTAGTTTTGAAAAAAAAAAAGTTAGTTTTGAAAAAAAAAAAGTTAGTTTTGAAAAAAAGTTAGTTTTGAAAAAAAGTTAGTTTTGAAAAAAAGTTTTTGAAAAAAAAGTTTTTGAAAAAAGTTAGTTTTGAAGTCCCAAGTTTTTTTCAATGCAGTCAATTGAATTCAACTTTTCCTTTGTAATTTAAGAGAATTTAATTTAAGAAAAAAGTAAGTTAAGAATTTAATTCAACCTTTTTTTGTGTTGTAAAAGAGAATTAAATTCACCCTGAATTGACCGATTTGCGTCTTTAGTTAACCTTTTTTGTTTGTAAGACGGAAATTCACCGATTTGTCTTTCCCGTTTCATGCATTGTTACGTATATAAATATATAGTTATGTAATTTATTATTTGTACAAAGGTTGTAATGACTTTGATAATCATTGTAATGTATACGTGATAATAATAGTTGTGTAATAATTAATTAATCGATCTTGTCCCAATGACTCCTTTTAAATTACTATATGAGGAACATGCCATCCCTTCGTTTTGTTTCAACTCTTTTAATTTTTGTTCAAAGTAATGTGACAAGCAATCCTTTTTTAAAGAGCAAAGTGCTCACGAAAGACGTATTGTCAATTTCAGACTTATACCCCCCGCTTAGTCACTCAATTTCCCCGAATGTAGTACTCCAAACTTTGTCTTTTTATTTTATTTTTATTTTACACCCTAACCCCAGTTGAACTATGTCAACCAGAGAAATGGTTCAACCATGGTTAATTCCTCTTTAGTACGATGGAACATAACCTCCGTTTATGTTAAGTTGTGTTTTTTTATTTTTAAGAACATTATATGCTTAGTTTATTATAGTTTATCATTGATTTCTATTTCCAAACTTTATATTTTTTATATTTTTTTTAATTCGATTAATACTGAGTAATTGTCGTAGTCGAATTTATTGTGTCGAAATTCAATTTTAAAACCGTGAGAGTTAGTCATTACTCGTAAGGTCTTCTAAGTACGTCTTTTTTTTATTACCTTAATTCGTGTAACTGATTTAATTAAATACTTAAATACTACCTTGAACTTAAAGGATTTTATAATAATAATAATGATAATAATAATAATAACAACAATAATTAACTCAAAAGATTTTATAACCCTAAACCCATCTTAAATTATTATACATTATTTTTAAACTTTATTGATTCAAAAACCTCCCAAATCCCTACACATTTGACCAGGTCTATACATCATCCACTACGTAATTCGATTTGTACCTACAACAGTTAATAAAAATGCATGTATGCACATTATATATACTATATATATACAGCCCTTATGCTAAAATAATTGAATATCACAATAAAACTATTTCATTACGTAAGTGCAAACTATGCTATTTAGTCTTAATCATTTTTGCTTCCTAATATATCTAGCTCATGCATTTATTCAGTTACTTGAACAATCCTATCAGCTAATCTGTCCCTCGAAATTGTAAAATACACACTAGACCACAGGTCTATACATCATCGATTACGTAATTCTATTTTTACCTACAATAGTCAATAAAAATTAGCTTATAGATTGTACGATTTACATCCCACAGAAAAAAAAAAAAAAATTTGGTAAAAAATTTTAACAATATCATTCTTTCTAAATTGTTTATCTAAATTAAAGTATTAATCTTTGAATTCTTTTATATTATATAATAACACTTGTTCTGTATAAAACTTGTATTGTAAAAAAGAATGTCGCCATCTAACTTGAATTACTTACGATGTTATTTTCTCAATTGTATTATATTGTATTATATTCTTGTATTAATACCATTTTGGAGGGAGAAATACTGTAAAAAGTGAACACTGAACAATTCCTACACCATCATTATATGGATTCATTGTCTTCATGCAGAACTTATGTTCGTATAGTTTTATGTTGAATGTTCATTTTTACATAAGAAACCAAAATCGCCTAAGCGAGTTTTTGGATAGAATTTCGATTTATACTTCTTTATTCATTACTGTATTTCCCTAATTCATCTTAATTCATGTTCTTTCTTGACCGCTATCCTTTATTAATTTTATTACTTATTCATTCATCCCTATTGTCTACTTATGCCCTATCAACTTATCAGTCTATTTTTACTCGTGTCAATCTATGAAACGCAAAACTTTGCCTTCGTTCGAAAACGTTCCCGTATTATATTTTTTCATTTTTATTTTTAAGTGCGTTCACCCTAAAGATATTCATAAATGCTTGTAAGTTATTCTCGAATTCAGCTGACAGACAGAATCGAGCGCTTCAAAGATAAAATACCTCCGATAGCATATTATTTCGTAAATAAATTATCTCGTAAGTGCCATGTACTTTGTATTATATTTCTAAACATCTTAATTGTCTATTAATATGGAACACTGTAAAACAAAAAGTTATAGTAACTGTTTAATTATAATTAACTGTAATACTTTTAATTTAATATAATGTAATGTACTTTAATGAAACTGTACTTAATGATGTAATGTACTAAATGACGTAGTCAATGTACTTTAATGGAATTGTAGTTAACGATAATAAATGAATTGGTAATTATAATCATAGTTACAGTAGACCAAAATTACAATGTACTCAATGTCCGACCCGACATTATGTCGCCATAAGGAATGTAGAATCGGCAATACTGTTGTTATTTTTTATTATTATTTTTCATTTGGAATTAATTTTGATGTGCTTTCTACTTTGCCAAATAATTGATGACCTGTTCTTTTTTTAAATCTCATAATCATCTTTTTAGATTTAGCTGAATAATGAATCCTGAGTAACTTTTGCCATGTCATGTTTTGTATACATTCTTTCTTCGTTATAAAAGATGAAGTCATGTCTTGCCTAAGCATTTAATTGTAAATCTTAAACCTTTAATTTTTACTCATATGCATATTTTAGTGTAAAGATGCATAGTTCAATTTCCACTTTTAGTTAACTTGGCAGATCATGATAACATCAGATCTGAAAATACGCAATTTAAGATAAAAATATGGCTTCATCTTCAAATATCTTGTTTATTCGTTTAAACCTTACCACAGCTAAAAGATTTACTTTCTTTTCAAATATTGTGCACAAATAATGCAGCCTCTTCAACATTTAATAATGATGATGTTAGTAGAATTGGAGTATATAAAGCCCACCAATTTCTTCCATGTTTGTTCTGATTCCAACTACGAGAGCTGAGCATTACCTGTAACAGTTTAGGAGTAAAACACAGTAAGAAAAAGTCTTTATCTTCTCCTTCGAGCCGTGCTCTCTTCAGAAAACTTAGTCATTAGAATCTCCCGATAAGTTACAAGAAGAATCGGGAGAAACCTCAAACAATTTAATAAGCCTCTCAGAATCCTCCGAGCCACTATAGAAGAACTCGGAGAGTAGTATAGAAGAAACTACTGCAAGTAACAGATCCGTTGCTGCCTCCTAACCAGAACCCCCGTCGACTTCGAACCAACCCAGGGCCATAGACGGAGGGGTTAACATTGTGGCGACCCTGCCAGGATAAGAAAAAGATTTTTAGAAGAAGATTTTAAAAGAAGATTTTAACAAGAAGATTTTAAGAAGAGGCCACTCTTTGGCCAAGATAGAAATTACCCTGCATCAGGATAAACACATAGAAGAAGAGGATCTTAACAACTGGCGACCCTTTAACCAGGATCTTCACGACTCCAGGATTCTTCTAGTCTTCCAGACCTGGAACCAGAACCAACACCCAGTTGACCAGCGTGTCACGACTTCTAGTTCGTCACATCCACCCTTGAACCGGTGCGTCACGACTTCTAGTTCGTCACATCCACCCAGTTGACCGGCGCGTCACGACTTCTAGTTCGTCACATCCACCCAGTTGACCGGCGTGTCACGACTTCTAGTTCGTCACATCCACCCTTGAACCGGTGCTCACGACTCCAAGTTCTCCACGCCTAGTTTTCATCCAGGAACAAGTGGCCAGCAAGACACGTCTTCAGGACACGTCTCTAAGGATTTCGCCGTAGGAATCTTGTTAAGTACAAAACTCTTTTTAAAATAATTTCTAAACATTTGAAAAGTCATTATTATTAACAATTAATATTTAGTATTGACCCAGTATTAACACAAAACACAGTGAACACTTCAGACACCAGTGATACATTTTTGTTTTATTGAAAACAATATTGTCACAGAATTATTTTCAGTTATTTTCAGTTATTTTTACTATTCTAGTTAGTATAGTATAATTTTATTTTATGTATCAAACATAATAGTATCGTACCTTCGTGTACATTCGAGTGAAATGTTGTTTACATTTTATATTTTTGTTTGCAAATTTTTTTCAAATTATTGAATTGAATTGACTTGCAAATTAAGAAAGAGAGTGTTATAGAGAGTTTATAGAGTTAGAGAGTTACTTGATAAGAGTTCAAGTTAGTTTCAGAATACTTGATAAGAGTTCAAGTTAGTTTCAGATACTTGATAATTCAAGTTAGTTTCAGAATACTTGATAAGAGTTCAAGTTAGTTTCAGAATACTTGATAAGAGTTCAAGTTAGTTTCAGAATACTTGATAAGAGTTCAAGTTAGTTTCAGAATACTTGATAAGAGTTCAAGTTAGTTTCAGAATACTTGATAAGAGGTCAAGTCAAAGGTTGCATCTAAGAGGGACAACCGCCCCAGAGATTACAGAAGTTAGTTTTGAAAAAAAAAGTTGTTTTGAAAAAAAAGTTAGTTTTGAAAAAAAAAGTTAGTTTTGAAAAAAAAAAGTGTTTTGAAAAAAAGTTAGTTTGAAAAAAAAGATAGTTTTGAAAAAAAAGTTGTTTTGAAAAAAAAATTAGTTTTGAAAAAAAAAGTTAGTTTTGAAAAAAAAAGTTAGTTTGAAAAAAAGTGTTTTGAAAAAAAAAGTTAGTTTTGAAAAAAAAAAAGTTAGTTTTGAAAAAAAAAAAGTTAGTTTTGAAAAAAAAGTTAGTTTGAAAAAAAGTTAGTTTTGAAAAAAAAGTTTTTGAAAAAAAGTTTTTGAAAAAAAGTTAGTTTTGAAGTCCCAAGTTAGTTTTCAATGCAGTCAATTGAATTCAACTTTTCCTTTGTAATTTAAGAGAATTTAATTTAAGAAAAAAGTAAGTTAAGAATTTAATTCAACCTTTTTTTTGTGTTGTAAAAGAGAATTAAATTCACCCTGAATTGACCGATTTGCGTCTTTAGTTAACCTTTTTTGTTTGTAAGACGGAAATTCACCGATTTGTCTTTCCCGTTTCATGCATTGTTACGTATATAATATATAGTTATGTAATTTATTATTTGTACAAAGGTTGTAATGACTTTGATAATCATTGTAATGTATACGTGATAATAATAGTTGTGTAATAATTAATTAATCGATCTTGTCCCAATGACTCCTTTTAAATTACTATATGAGGAACATGCCATCCCTTCGTTTTGTTTCAACTCTTTTAATTTTGTTCAAAGTAATGTGACAAGCAATCCTTTTTTAAAGAGCAAAGTGCTCACGAAAGACGTATTGTCAATTTCAGACTTATACCCCCCGCTTAGTCACTCAATTTCCCCGAATGTAGTACTCCAAACTTTGTCTTTTTATTTTATTTTTATTTTAACACCCCTAACCCCAGTTGAACTATGTCAACCAGAGAAATGGTTCAACCATGGTTAATTCCTCTTTAGTACGATGGAACATAACCTCCGTTTATGTTAAGTTGTGTTTTTTTTATTTTTAAGAACATTATATGCTTAGTTTATTATAGTTTATCATTGATTTCTATTTCCAAACTTTATATTTTTTATATTTTTTTTAATTCGATTAATACTGAGTAATTGTCGTAGTCGAATTTAATTGTGTCGAAATTCAATTTTAAAACCGTGAGAGTTAGTCATTACTCGTAAGGTCTTCTAAGTACGTCTTTTTTTTATTACCTTAATTCGTGTAACTGATTTAATTAAATACTTAAATACTACCTTGAACTTAAAGGATTTTATAATAATAATATATAATAATAATAATAACAACAATAATTAACTCAAAAGATTTTATAACCCTAAACCCATCTTAAATTATTATACATTATTTTTAAACTTTATTGATTCAAAAACCTCCCAAATCCCTACACATTTGACCACAGGTCTATACATCATCCACTACGTAATTCGATTTGTACCTACAACAGTTAATAAAAATGCATGTATGCACATTATATATACTATATATATACAGCCCTTATGCTAAAATAATTGAATATCACAATAAAACTATTTCATTACGTAAGTGCAAACTATGCTATTTAGTCTTAATCATTTTTGCTTCCTAATATATCTAGCTCATGCATTTATTCAGTTACTTGAACAATCCTATCAGCTAATCTGTCCCTCGAAATTGTAAAATACACACTAGACCACAGGTCTATACATCATCGATTACGTAATTCTATTTTTACCTACAATAGTCAATAAAAATTAGCTTATAGATTGTACGATTTACATCCCACAGAAAAAAAAAAAAAAAATTTGGTAAAAAATTTTAACAATATCATTCTTTGTCTAAATTGTTTATCTAAATTAAAGTATTAATCTTTGAATTCTTTTATATTATATAATAACACTTGTTCTGTATAAAACTTGTATTGTAAAAAAGAATGTCGCCATCTAACTTGAATTACTTACGATGTTATTTTCTCAATTGTATTATATTGTATTATATTCTTGTATTAATACCATTTTGGAGGAGAAATACTGTAAAAAGTGAACACTGAACAATTCCTACACCATCATTATATGGATTCATTGTCTTCATGCAGAACTTATGTTCGTATAGTTTTATGTTGAATGTTCATTTTACATAAGAAACCAAAATCGCCTAAGCGAGTTTTTGGATAGAATTTCGATTTATACTTCTTTATTCATTACTGTATTTCCCTAATTCATCTTAATTCATGTTCTTTCTTGACCGCTATCCTTTATTAATTTTATTACTTATTCATTCATCTCCCTATTGTCTACTTATGCCCTATCAACTTATCAGTCTATTTTTACTCGTGTCAATCTATGAAACGCAAAACTTTTGCCTTCGTTCGAAAACGTTCCCGTATTATATTTTTTTCATTTTTATTTTTAAGTGCGTTCACCCCTAAAGATATTCATAAATGCTTGTAAGTTATTCTCGAATTCAGCTGACAGACAGAATCGAGCGCTTCAAAGATAAATACCTCCGATAGCATATTATTTCGTAAATAAATTATCTCGTAAGTGCCATGTACTTTGTATTATATTTCTAAACATCTTAATTGTCTATTAATATGGAACACTGTAAAAACAAAAAGTTATAGTAACTGTTTAATTATAATTAACTGTAATACTTTTAATTTAATATAATGTAATGTACTTTAATGAAACTGTACTTAATGATGTAATGTACTAAATGACGTAGTCAATGTACTTTAATGGAATTGTAGTTAACGATAATAAATGAATTGGTAATTATAATCATAGTTACAGTAGACCAAAATTACAATGTACTCAATGTCCGACCCGACATTATGTCGCCATAAGGAATGTAGAATCGGCAATACTGTTGTTATTTTTTTTATTATTTTTCATTTGGAATTAATTTTGATGTGCTTTCTACTTTGCCAAATAATTGATGACCTGTTCTTTTTTTAAAATCTCATAATCATCTTTTAGATTTAGCTGAATAATGAATCCTGAGTAACTTTTGCCATGTCATGTTTGTATACATTCTTTCTTCGTTATAAAAGATGAAGTCATGTCTTGCCTAAGCATTTAATGTAAATCTTAAACCTTTAATTTTTACTCATATGCATATTTTAGTGTAAAGATGCATAGTTCAATTTCCACTTTTAGTTAACTTGGCAGATCATGATAACATCAGATCTGAAAATACGCAATTTAAGATAAAAATATGGCTTCATCTTCAAATATCTTGTTTATTCGTTTAAACCTTACCACAGCTAAAAGATTTACTTTCTTTTCAAATATTGTGCACAAATAATGCAGCCTCTTCAACATTTAATAATGATGATGTTAGTAGAATTGGAGTATATAAAGCCCACCAATTTCTTCCATGTTTGTTCTGATTCCAACTACGAGGCTGAGCATTACCTGTAACAGTTTAGGAGTAAAACACAGTAAGAAAAGTCTTATCTTCTCCTTCGAGCCGTGCTCTCTTCAGAAAACTTAGTCATTAGAATCTCCCGATAAGTTACAAGAAGAATCGGGGAAACCTCAAACAATTTAATAAGCCTCTCAGAATCCTCCGAGCCACTATAGAAGAACTCGGAGAGTAGTATAGAAGAAACTACTGCAAGTAACAGATCCGTTGCTGCCTCCTAACCAGAACCCCCGTCGACTTCGAACCAACCCAGGGCCATAGACGGAGGGGTTAACATTGTGGCGACCCTGCCAGGATAAGAAAAAGATTTTTAGAAGAAGATTTTTAAAAGAAGATTTTAACAAGAAGATTTTAAGAAGAGGCCACTCTTTGGCCAAGATAGAAATTACCCTGCATCAGGATAAACACATAGAAGAAGAGGATCTTAACAACTGGCGACCCTTTAACCAGGATCTTCACGACTCCAGGATTCTTCTAGTCTTCCAGACCCTGGAACCAGAACCAACACCCAGTTGACCAGCGTGTCACGACTTCTAGTTCGTCACATCCACCCTTGAACCGGTGCGTCACGACTTCTAGTTCGTCACATCCACCCAGTTGACCGGCGCGTCACGACTTCTAGTTCGTCACATCCACCCAGTTGACCGGCGTGTCACGACTTCTAGTTCGTCACATCCACCCTTGAACCGGTGCTTCACGACTCCAAGTTCTCCACGCCTAGTTTTCATCCAGGAACAAGTGGCCAGCAAGACACGTCTTCAGGACACGTCTCTAAGGATTTCGCCGTAGGAATCTTGTTAAGTACAAAACTCTTTTTTAAAATAATTTCTAAACATTTGAAAAGTCATTATTATTAACAATTAATATTTAGTATTGACCCAGTATTAACACAAAACACAGTGAACACTTCAGACACCAGTGATACATTTTTGTTTTATTGAAAACAATATTGTCACAGAATTATTTTCAGTTATTTTCAGTTATTTTTACTCTTCTAGTTAGTATAGTATAATTTTATTTTATGTATCAAACATAATAGTATCGTACCTTCGTGTACATTCGAGTGAAATGTTTACATTTTATATTTTTGTTTGCAAATTTTTTTCAAATTATTGAATTGAATTGACTTGCAAATTAAGAAAGAGAGTGTTATAGAGAGTTTATAGAGTTAGAGAGTTACTTGATAAGAGTTCAAGTTAGTTTCAGAATACTTGATAAGAGTTCAAGTTAGTTTCAGAATACTTGATAAGAGTTCAAGTTAGTTTCAGAATACTTGATAAGAGTTCAAGTTAGTTTCAGAATACTTGATAAGAGTTCAAGTTAGTTTCAGAATACTTGATAAGAGTTCAAGTTAGTTTCAGAATACTTGATAAGAGTTCAAGTTAGTTTCAGAATACTTGATAAGAGGTCAAGTCAAAGGTTGCATCTAAGAGGGACAACCGCCCCAGAGATTACAGAAGTTAGTTTTGAAAAAAAAAGTTGTTTTGAAAAAAAAAAGTTAGTTTTGAAAAAAAAAGTTAGTTTTGAAAAAAAAAGTGTTTTGAAAAAAAAGTTAGTTTTGAAAAAAAAGATAGTTTTGAAAAAAAAAGTTAGTTTTGAAAAAAAAAGTTAGTTTTGAAAAAAAAGTTAGTTTTGAAAAAAAAGTTAGTTTTGAAAAAAAAAGTGTTTTGAAAAAAAAAGTTAGTTTTGAAAAAAAAAAGTTAGTTTTGAAAAAAAAAATTAGTTTTGAAAAAAAGTTAGTTTTGAAAAAAGTTAGTTTTGAAAAAAAAGTTTTTGAAAAAAAAGTTTTTGAAAAAAGTTAGTTTTGAAGTCCCAAGTTAGTTTTTCAATGCAGTCAATTGAATTCAACTTTTCCTTTGTAATTTAAGAGAATTTAATTTAAGAAAAAAGTAAGTTAAGAATTTAATTCAACCTTTTTTTTGTGTTGTAAAAGAGAATTAAATTCACCCTGAATTGACCGATTTGCGTCTTTAGTTAACCTTTTTTGTTTGTAAGACGGAAATTCACCGATTTGTCTTTCCCGTTTCATGCATTGTTACGTATATAAATATATAGTTATGTAATTTATTATTTGTACAAAGGTTGTA
Source organism: Bathynomus jamesi (assembly GCA_023014485.1). Taxonomy (NCBI): domain Eukaryota; kingdom Metazoa; phylum Arthropoda; class Malacostraca; order Isopoda; family Cirolanidae; genus Bathynomus; species Bathynomus jamesi. The sequence goes on from JAJOZX010015156.1 coordinate 42,466, forward strand.
ATGACTTTGATAATCATTGTAATGTATACGTGATAATAATAGTTGTGTAATAATTAATTAATCGATCTTGTCCCAATGACTCCTTTTAAATTACTATATGAGGAACATGCCATCCCTTCGTTTTGTTTCAACTCTTTTAATTTTTGTTCAAAGTAATGTGACAAGCAATCCTTTTTTAAAGAGCAAAGTGCTCACGAAAGACGTATTGTCAATTTCAGACTTATACCCCCCGCTTAGTCACTCAATTTCCCCGAATGTAGTACTCCAAACTTTGTCTTTTTATTTTATTTTTATTTTAACACCCCTAACCCCAGTTGAACTATGTCAACCAGAGAAATGGTTCAACCATGGTTAATTCCTCTTTAGTACGATGGAACATAACCTCCGTTTATGTTAAGTTGTGTTTTTTATTTTTAAGAACATTATATGCTTAGTTTATTATAGTTTATCATTGATTTCTATTTCCAAACTTTATATTTTTTATATTTTTTTTAATTCGATTAATACTGAGTAATTGTCGTAGTCGAATTTAATTGTGTCGAATTCAATTTTAAAACCGTGAGAGTTAGTCATTACTCGTAAGGTCTTCTAAGTACGTCTTTTTTTTTTACCTTAATTCGTGTAACTGATTTAATTAAATACTTAAATACTACCTTGAACTTAAAGGATTTTATAATAATAATAATGATAATAATAATAATAACAACAATAATTAACTCAAAAGATTTTATAACCCTAAACCCATCTTAAATTATTATACATTATTTTTAAACTTTATTGATTCAAAAACCTCCCAAATCCCTACACATTTGACCACAGGTCTATACATCATCCACTACGTAATTCGATTTGTACCTACAACAGTTAATAAAAATGCATGTATGCACATTATATATACTATATATATACAGCCCTTATGCTAAAATAATTGAATATCACAATAAAACTATTTCATTACGTAAGTGCAAACTATGCTATTTAGTCTTAATCATTTTTGCTTCCTAATATATCTAGCTCATGCATTTATTCAGTTACTTGAACAATCCTATCAGCTAATCTGTCCCTCGAAATTGTAAAATACACACTAGACCACAGGTCTATACATCATCGATTACGTAATTCTATTTTTACCTACAATAGTCAATAAAAATTAGCTTATAGATTGTACGATTTACATCCCACAGAAAAAAAAAAAAAAATTTGGTAAAAAATTTTAACATATCATTCTTTGTCTAAATTGTTTATCTAAATTAAAGTATTAATCTTTGAATTCTTTTATATTATATAATAACACTTGTTCTGTATAAAACTTGTATTGTAAAAAAGATGTCGCCATCTAACTTGAATTACTTACGATGTTATTTTCTCAATTGTATTATATTGTATATATTCTTGTATTAATACCATTTTGGAGGGAGAAATACTGTAAAAAGTGAACACTGAACAATTCCTACACCATCATTATATGGATTCATTGTCTTCATGCAGAACTTATGTTCGTATAGTTTTATGTTGAATGTTCATTTTTACATAAGAAACCAAAATCGCCTAAGCGAGTTTTTGGATAGAATTTCGATTTATACTTCTTTATTCATTACTGTATTTCCCTAATTCATCTTAATTCATGTTCTTTCTTGACCGCTATCCTTTATTAATTTTATTACTTATTCATTCATCTCCCTATTGTCTACTTATGCCCTATCAACTTATCAGTCTATTTTTACTCGTGTCAATCTATGAAACGCAAAACTTTTGCCTTCGTTCGAAAACGTTCCCGTATTATATTTTTTCATTTTTATTTTAAGTGCGTTCACCCCTAAAGATATTCATAAATGCTTGTAAGTTATTCTCGAATTCAGCTGACAGACAGAATCGAGCGCTTCAAAGATAAATACCTCCGATAGCATATTATTTCGTAAATAAATTATCTCGTAAGTGCCATGTACTTTGTATTATATTTCTAAACATCTTAATTGTCTATTAATATGGAACACTGTAAAAACAAAAAGTTATAGTAACTGTTTAATTATAATTAACTGTAATACTTTTAATTTAATATAATGTAATGTACTTTAATGAAACTGTACTTAATGATGTAATGTACTAAATGACGTAGTCAATGTACTTTAATGGAATTGTAGTTAACGATAATAAATGAATTGGTAATTATAATCATAGTTACAGTAGACCAAAATTACAATGTACTCAATGTCCGACCCGACATTATGTCGCCATAAGGAATGTAGAATCGGCAATACTGTTGTTATTTTTTTATTATTATTTTTCATTTGGAATTAATTTTGATGTGCTTTCTACTTTGCCAAATAATTGATGACCTGTTCTTTTTTTAAAATCTCATAATCATCTTTTTAGATTTAGCTGAATAATGAATCCTGAGTAACTTTGCCATGTCATGTTTTGTATACATTCTTTCTTCGTTATAAAAGATGAAGTCATGTCTTGCCTAAGCATTTAATTGTAAATCTTAAACCTTTAATTTTTACTCATATGCATATTTTAGTGTAAAGATGCATAGTTCAATTTCCACTTTTAGTTAACTTGGCAGATCATGATAACATCAGATCTGAAAATACGCAATTTAAGATAAAAATATGGCTTCATCTTCAAATATCTTGTTTATTCGTTTAAACCTTACCACAGCTAAAAGATTTACTTTCTTTTCAAATATTGTGCACAAATAATGCAGCCTCTTCAACATTTAATAATGATGATGTTAGTAGAATTGAGTATATAAAGCCCACCAATTTCTTCCATGTTTGTTCTGATTCCAACTACGAGGCTGAGCATTACCTGTACAGTTTAGGAGTAAAACACAGTAAGAAAAAGTCTTTATCTTCTCCTTCGAGCCGTGCTCTCTTCAGAAAACTTAGTCATTAGAATCTCCCGATAAGTTACAAGAAGAATCGGGGAGAAACCTCAAACAATTTAATAAGCCTCTCAGAATCCTCCGAGCCACTATAGAAGAACTCGGAGAGTAGTATAGAAGAAACTACTGCAAGTAACAGATCCGTTGCTGCCTCCTAACCAGAACCCCCGTCGACTTCGAACCAACCCAGGGCCATAGACGGAGGGGTTAACATTGTGGCGACCCTGCCAGGATAAGAAAAAGATTTTAGAAGAAGATTTTTAAAAGAAGATTTTAACAAGAAGATTTTAAGAAGAGGCCACTCTTTGGCCAGATAGAAATTACCCTGCATCAGGATAAACACATAGAAGAAGAGGATCTTAACAACTGGCGACCCTTTAACCAGGATCTTCACGACTCCAGGATTCTTCTAGTCTTCCAGACCCTGGAACCAGAACCAACACCCAGTTGACCAGCGTGTCACGACTTCTAGTTCGTCACATCCACCCTTGAACCGGTGCGTCACGACTTCTAGTTTCGTCACATCCACCCAGTTGACCGGCGCGTCACGACTTCTAGTTCGTCACATCCACCCAGTTGACCGGCGTGTCACGACTTCTAGTTCGTCACATCCACCCTTGAACCGGTGCTTCACGACTCCAAGTTCTCCACGCCTAGTTTTCATCCAGGAACAAGTGGCCAGCAAGACACGTCTTCAGGACACGTCTCTAAGGATTTCGCCGTAGGAATCTTGTTAAGTACAAAACTCTTTTTTAAATAATTTCTAAACATTTGAAAAGTCATTATTATTAACAATTAATATTTAGTATTGACCCAGTATTAACACAAAACACAGTGAACACTTCAGACACCAGTGATACATTTTTGTTTTATTGAAAACAATATTGTCACAGAATTATTTTCAGTTATTTTCAGTTATTTTTACTATTCTAGTTAGTATAGTATAATTTTATTTTATGTATCAAACATAATAGTATCGTACCTTCGTGTACATTCGAGTGAAATGTTTACATTTTATATTTTTGTTTTGCAAATTTTTTTCAAATTATTGAATTGAATTGACTTGCAAATTAAGAAAGAGAGTGTTATAGAGAGTTTATAGAGTTAGAGAGTTACTTGATAAGAGTTCAAGTTAGTTTCAGAATACTTGATAAGAGTTCAAGTTAGTTTCAGAATACTTGATAAGAGTTCAAGTTAGTTTCAGAATACTTGATAAGAGTTCAAGTTAGTTTCAGAATACTTGATAAGAGTTCAAGTTAGTTTCAGAATACTTGATAAGAGTTCAAGTTAGTTTCAGAATACTTGATAAGAGTTCAAGTTAGTTTCAGAATACTTGATAAGAGGTCAAGTCAAAGGTTGCATCTAAGAGGGACAACCGCCCCAGAGATTACAGAAGTTAGTTTTGAAAAAAAAAGTTGTTTTGAAAAAAAAAAGTTAGTTTTGAAAAAAAAAAGTTAGTTTTGAAAAAAAAAGTGTTTTGAAAAAAAAGTTAGTTTTGAAAAAAAAGATAGTTTTGAAAAAAAAAGTTAGTTTTGAAAAAAAAAGTTAGTTTTGAAAAAAAAAGAAGTTAGTTTTGAAAAAAAAAGTTAGTTTTGAAAAAAAAGTGTTTTGAAAAAAAAAAAGTTAGTTTTGAAAAAAAAAAGTTAGTTTTGAAAAAAAAAAGTTAGTTTTGAAAAAAAAGTTAGTTTTGAAAAAAAGTTAGTTTTGAAAAAAAAGTTTTTGAAAAAAAAGTTTTTGAAAAAAAGTTAGTTTTGAAGTCCCAAGTTAGTTTTCAATGCAGTCAATTGAATTCAACTTTTCCTTTGTAATTTAAGAGAATTTAATTTAAGAAAAAAGTAAGTTAAGAATTTAATTCAACCTTTTTTTTGTGTTGTAAAAGAGAATTAAATTCACCCTGAATTGACCGATTTGCGTCTTTAGTTAACCTTTTTTGTTTGTAAGACGGAAATTCACCGATTTGTCTTTCCCGTTTCATGCATTGTTACGTATATAAATATATAGTTATGTAATTTATTATTTGTACAAAGGTTGTAATGACTTTGATAATCATTGTAATGTATACGTGATAATAATAGTTGTGTAATAATTAATTAATCGATCTTGTCCCAATGACTCCTTTTAAATTACTATATGAGGAACATGCCATCCCTTCGTTTTGTTTCAACTCTTTTAATTTTTGTTCAAAGTAATGTGACAAGCAATCCTTTTTTAAAGAGCAAAGTGCTCACGAAAGACGTATTGTCAATTTCAGACTTATACCCCCGCTTAGTCACTCAATTTCCCCGAATGTAGTACTCCAAACTTTGTCTTTTTATTTTATTTTTATTTTAACACCCCTAACCCCAGTTGAACTATGTCAACCAGAGAAATGGTTCAACCATGGTTAATTCCTCTTTAGTACGATGGAACATAACCTCCGTTTATGTTAAGTTGTGTTTTTTTATTTTTAAGAACATTATATGCTTAGTTTATTATAGTTTATCATTGATTTCTATTTCCAAACTTTATATTTTTTATATTTTTTTTAATTCGATTAATACTGAGTAATTGTCGTAGTCGAATTTAATTGTGTCGAAATTCAATTTTAAAACCGTGAGAGTTAGTCATTACTCGTAAGGTCTTCTAAGTACGTCTTTTTTTTATTACCTTAATTCGTGTAACTGATTTAATTAAATACTTAAATACTACCTTGAACTTAAAGGATTTTATAATAATAATAATGATAATAATAATAATAACAACAATAATTAACTCAAAAGATTTTATAACCCTAAACCCATCTTAAATTATTATACATTATTTTTAAACTTTATTGATTCAAAAACCTCCCAAATCCCTACACATTTGACCACAGGTCTATACATCATCCACTACGTAATTCGATTTGTACCTACAACAGTTAATAAAAATGCATGTATGCACATTATATATACTATATATATACAGCCCTTATGCTAAAATAATTGAATATCACAATAAAACTATTTCATTACGTAAGTGCAAACTATGCTATTTAGTCTTAATCATTTTTGCTTCCTAATATATCTAGCTCATGCATTTATTCAGTTACTTGAACAATCCTATCAGCTAATCTGTCCCTCGAAATTGTAAAATACACACTAGACCACAGGTCTATACATCATCGATTACGTAATTCTATTTTTACCTACAATAGTCAATAAAAATTAGCTTATAGATTGTACGATTTACATCCCACAGAAAAAAAAAAAAAAAATTTGGTAAAAAATTTTAACAATATCATTCTTTGTCTAAATTGTTTATCTAAATTAAAGTATTAATCTTTGAATTCTTTTATATTATATAATAACACTTGTTCTGTATAAAACTTGTATTGTAAAAAAGAATGTCGCCATCTAACTTGAATTACTTACGATGTTATTTTCTCAATTGTATTATATTGTATTATATTCTTGTATTAATACCATTTTGGAGGGAGAAATACTGTAAAAAGTGAACACTGAACAATTCCTACACCATCATTATATGGATTCATTGTCTTCATGCAGAACTTATGTTCGTATAGTTTTATGTTGAATGTTCATTTTTACATAAGAAACCAAAATCGCCTAAGCGAGTTTTTGGATAGAATTTCGATTTATACTTCTTTATTCATTACTGTATTTCCCTAATTCATCTTAATTCATGTTCTTTCTTGACCGCTATCCTTTATTAATTTTATTACTTATTCATTCATCTCCCTATTGTCTACTTATGCCCTATCAACTTATCAGTCTATTTTTACTCGTGTCAATCTATGAAACGCAAAACTTTTGCCTTCGTTCGAAAACGTTCCCGTATTATATTTTTTTCATTTTTATTTTTAAGTGCGTTCACCCCTAAAGATATTCATAAATGCTTGTAAGTTATTCTCGAATTCAGCTGACAGACAGAATCGAGCGCTTCAAAGATAAAATACCTCCGATAGCATATTATTTCGTAAATAAATTATCTCGTAAGTGCCATGTACTTTGTATTATATTTCTAAACATCTTAATTGTCTATTAATATGGAACACTGTAAAAACAAAAAGTTATAGTAACTGTTTAATTATAATTAACTGTAATACTTTTAATTTAATATAATGTAATGTACTTTAATGAAACTGTACTTAATGATGTAATGTACTAAATGACGTAGTCAATGTACTTTAATGGAATTGTAGTTAACGATAATAAATGAATTGGTAATTATAATCATAGTTACAGTAGACCAAAATTACAATGTACTCAATGTCCGACCCGACATTATGTCGCCATAAGGAATGTAGAATCGGCAATACTGTTGTTATTTTTTTATTATTATTTTTCATTTGGAATTAATTTTGATGTGCTTTCTACTTTGCCAAATAATTGATGACCTGTTCTTTTTTTAAAATCTCATAATCATCTTTTTAGATTTAGCTGAATAATGAATCCTGAGTAACTTTTGCCATGTCATGTTTTGTATACATTCTTTCTTCGTTATAAAAGATGAAGTCATGTCTTGCCTAAGCATTTAATTGTAAATCTTAAACCTTTAATTTTTACTCATATGCATATTTTAGTGTAAAGATGCATAGTTCAATTTCCACTTTTAGTTAACTTGGCAGATCATGATAACATCAGATCTGAAAATACGCAATTTAAGATAAAAATATGGCTTCATCTTCAAATATCTTGTTTATTCGTTTAAACCTTACCACAGCTAAAAGATTTACTTTCTTTTCAAATATTGTGCACAAATAATGCAGCCTCTTCAACATTTAATAATGATGATGTTAGTAGAATTGGAGTATATAAAGCCCACCAATTTCTTCCATGTTTGTTCTGATTCCAACTACGAGGCTGAGCATTACCTGTAACAGTTTAGGAGTAAAACACAGTAAGAAAAAGTCTTTATCTTCTCCTTCGAGCCGTGCTCTCTTCAGAAAACTTAGTCATTAGAATCTCCCGATAAGTTACAAGAAGAATCGGGGAGAAACCTCAAACAATTTAATAAGCCTCTCAGAATCCTCCGAGCCACTATAGAAGAACTCGGAGAGTAGTATAGAAGAAACTACTGCAAGTAACAGATCCGTTGCTGCCTCCTAACCAGAACCCCCGTCGACTTCGAACCAACCCAGGGCCATAGACGGAGGGGTTAACATTGTGGCGACCCTGCCAGGATAAGAAAAAGATTTTTAGAAGAAGATTTTTAAAAGAAGATTTTAACAAGAAGATTTTAAGAAGAGGCCACTCTTTGGCCAAGATAGAAATTACCCTGCATCAGGATAAACACATAGAAGAAGAGGATCTTAACAACTGGCGACCCTTTAACCAGGATCTTCACGACTCCAGGATTCTTCTAGTCTTCCAGACCCTGGAACCAGAACCAACACCCAGTTGACCAGCGTGTCACGACTTCTAGTTCGTCACATCCACCCTTGAACCGGTGCGTCACGACTTCTAGTTCGTCACATCCACCCAGTTGACCGGCGCGTCACGACTTCTAGTTCGTCACATCCACCCAGTTGACCGGCGTGTCACGACTTCTAGTTCGTCACATCCACCCTTGAACCGGTGCTTCACGACTCCAAGTTCTCCACGCCTAGTTTTCATCCAGGAACAAGTGGCCAGCAAGACACGTCTTCAGGACACGTCTCTAAGGATTTCGCCGTAGGAATCTTGTTAAGTACAAAACTCTTTTTTAAAATAATTTCTAAACATTTGAAAAGTCATTATTATTAACAATTAATATTTAGTATTGACCCAGTATTAACACAAAACACAGTGAACACTTCAGACACCAGTGATACATTTTTGTTTTATTGAAAACAATATTGTCACAGAATTATTTTCAGTTATTTTCAGTTATTTTTACTATTCTAGTTAGTATAGTATAATTTTATTTTATGTATCAAACATAATAGTATCGTACCTTCGTGTACATTCGAGTGAAATGTTTACATTTTATATTTTTGTTTGCAAATTTTTTTCAAATTATTGAATTGAATTGACTTGCAAATTAAGAAAGAGAGTGTTATAGAGAGTTTATAGAGTTAGAGAGTTACTTGATAAGAGTTCAAGTTAGTTTCAGAATACTTGATAAGAGTTCAAGTTAGTTTCAGAATACTTGATAAGAGTTCAAGTTAGTTTCAGAATACTTGATAAGAGTTCAAGTTAGTTTCAGAATACTTGATAAGAGTTCAAGTTAGTTTCAGAATACTTGATAAGAGTTCAAGTTAGTTTCAGAATACTTGATAAGAGTTCAAGTTAGTTTCAGAATACTTGATAAGAGGTCAAGTCAAAGGTTGCATCTAAGAGGGACAACCGCCCCAGAGATTACAGAAGTTAGTTTTGAAAAAAAAGTTGTTTTGAAAAAAAAAAGTTAGTTTTGAAAAAAAAAAGTTAGTTTTGAAAAAAAAAGTGTTTTGAAAAAAAAGTTAGTTTTGAAAAAAAAGATAGTTTTGAAAAAAAAAGTTAGTTTTGAAAAAAAAAGTTAGTTTTGAAAAAAAAAGTTAGTTTTGAAAAAAAAAGTTAGTTTTGAAAAAAAAAGTGTTTTGAAAAAAAAAAGTTAGTTTTGAAAAAAAAAAGTTAGTTTTGAAAAAAAAAAAGTTAGTTTTGAAAAAAAAGTTAGTTTTGAAAAAAAGTTAGTTTTGAAAAAAAAGTTTTTGAAAAAAAAGTTTTTGAAAAAAAGTTAGTTTTGAAGTCCCAAGTTAGTTTTCAATGCAGTCAATTGAATTCAACTTTTCCTTTGTAATTTAAGAGAATTTAATTTAAGAAAAAAGTAAGTTAAGAATTTAATTCAACCTTTTTTTTGTGTTGTAAAAGAGAATTAAATTCACCCTGAATTGACCGATTTGCGTCTTTAGTTAACCTTTTTTGTTTGTAAGACGGAAATTCACCGATTTGTCTTTCCCGTTTCATGCATTGTTACGTATATAAATATATAGTTATGTAATTTATTATTTGTACAAAGGTTGTAATGACTTTGATAATCATTGTAATGTATACGTGATAATAATAGTTGTGTAATAATTAATTAATCGATCTTGTCCCAATGACTCCTTTTAAATTACTATATGAGGAACATGCCATCCCTTCGTTTTGTTTCAACTCTTTTAATTTTTGTTCAAAGTAATGTGACAAGCAATCCTTTTTTAAAGAGCAAAGTGCTCACGAAAGACGTATTGTCAATTTCAGACTTATACCCCCCGCTTAGTCACTCAATTTCCCCGAATGTAGTACTCCAAACTTTGTCTTTTTATTTTATTTTTATTTTAACACCCCTAACCCCAGTTGAACTATGTCAACCAGAGAAATGGTTCAACCATGGTTAATTCCTCTTTAGTACGATGGAACATAACCTCCGTTTATGTTAAGTTGTGTTTTTTTATTTTTAAGAACATTATATGCTTAGTTTATTATAGTTTATCATTGATTTCTATTTCCAAACTTTATATTTTTTATATTTTTTTTAATTCGATTAATACTGAGTAATTGTCGTAGTCGAATTTAATTGTGTCGAAATTCAATTTTAAAACCGTGAGAGTTAGTCATTACTCGTAAGGTCTTCTAAGTACGTCTTTTTTTTATTACCTTAATTCGTGTAACTGATTTAATTAAATACTTAAATACTACCTTGAACTTAAAGGATTTTATAATAATAATAATGATAATAATAATAATAACAACAATAATTAACTCAAAAGATTTTATAACCCTAAACCCATCTTAAATTATTATACATTATTTTTAAACTTTATTGATTCAAAAACCTCCCAAATCCCTACACATTTGACCACAGGTCTATACATCATCCACTACGTAATTCGATTTGTACCTACAACAGTTAATAAAAATGCATGTATGCACATTATATATACTATATATATACAGCCCTTATGCTAAAATAATTGAATATCAATA